>JAJJWM010000305.1:0-21372 GCA_021655865.1 Fusarium guadeloupense | reverse complement strand
GGTATCAGCCCATACTGCTGCTCCATAGTGTTGCCACAAGGTCTTAGCCCCTGGTTCCCCTCCGGCTGAGCCGTAGTCTGAGGGCTCAGAGGGTAAGGCCGATAAGTTACGGGATGCATGGAAGTGTTATGTACTGTCATCATTTAGAGCCTTCCAGCAAAAGCGACTCTGTTGAAAGCTGACAAGAAAGGTCAGGAGGAAGTGATAAAGTTAGTGGTAGTATGTAGGTGTAGACACAGGAGTATGACAGCCAATACAGTTTCTTTAGGATATCGATGAATGGCCGAGTTATCCTGCAGTGTAACCTGGTATAACGACCTGCACATATGTATGCACTTGACTTCAGCATGGTATCTACAGGAGACGGAAACGCAGAGGCGTATTTTGGACGATACCGGTAGCGAGACCGTAAAAGTGGGCGGGCTCCATCCATGTGAAAGACACAGGTGCTGCATTCTGGACGCTGCATTATGAGAACAGACGATTTTGGATTTTGGAAGTCAAGCGCTTTTTACAGCTCATCTGCCTGCCCCCGGCACATTATGTCGGTCGATGGACCATGGCAGTTCTCGTTCGTTCTCACTTCCCTCTTATACCGGCAGTTTTAGGACTGCATGCTATCGTACTAGGCCGTTAACGCATGATGTTGGGGCGATGGAAGCGACGGCCCACCTACCAAATCTGATTTCTGACACGATCACTCACATATCTCTGTCACACGTTAGACCTCTAGGTCTGGGAAGCCTCGTTCTGAAACTGGGCATGCAACGTACGGCATGTTATTCATGAAATGTTTCTAAGCAGTATTTCTATCTTTCTTGCCAAGGCTGCGATTCCATTTGGAGACTATACTCGGCCAGTGAGGCGGCAACCTCGACGATCCCAGCACGACGATCCCAGCACGACGAGAGGTGCCGCGTCTTGTTGGCACTCCGGTGCAGAAGCCTTGCTGTCATACCGCTCAACGAGGACTCTTACGGTTTCACTACCGAACATCGCTCCTCCAAGAAGATTATCTATCTTATCCACAGACAAGCTCTTTGTCATGGCTAGAGTGCAGATGAAGACCAGCGCGCGGGACATGCCTATCCGAGCCATACGTGAGGCGACAACCAGCAGGCAGTCTGATCCAAGCTTCGAACGTATCCAAAGATTCAATTCGTGGATGTTCGGGCGGGACGACAATCCTGTCAATAGGACTCTCTGTGTTCTATTTGCGTCAGTCTTAGGTAGGTCCAACCTGATCCAGTCGATTAGATCATCACTACGTTGCAGGGTTCCTTTGGCATGACTGGAATATAACCTGGCAAACCTAGGCTGGGTCAACGTGAAATCTATGACCTCGAGCTTGATACTTTTCAGCTTGTTGACAGCTGAGTATTCTAGCTTTGGGTGAAGTTGCTTCATTTCTTGTAACATCTCTGCCATTACTTAATTAGATGACATCGAACAAAAGAGGTATGTATGACGTGAAGACGCACCAAGTGCAGTTTTAAAGTCCCTCTCGCACTGAAAACGAACCCATCCTGATCTGGCGTCATTGTGAAATTGCCAATCCGTAACGCCACAGTCTTGTAACCAGTGACTTAGGAGCTCTCGTGCACCGCCAAAAGGGATCTGGTAGAATGTAAGTGATGTGAGTCACCATAACTGAGGATAGTTGTAAGAAACGCGCCGAAATTATTTACATTACATATAGGAATATAGTAGCGTTCACTGCTGCGACCAGCCGGGACATCGATAAGATGCGTCGGCAGATCCAGAGCCATCCGCGGCATGCTCTCGTGTTATGCTCTCCTATTATGCTCTTGTATACCAAACTTCTCTCGGGTAGTTCTTTGGGGAATGACAGATGGGAGAGATGATGCGATGCTATCGCCATAAAGGCAAGGGGGAAGAGTATTATTTATGGTAGGGACCAGCATGTTTTGCGGCAAACCAAAATCAATTCACACATCGGAGAGCCATTTCTAGATTCCCTTGACTGGGCAGTTCTGGCTACCAGTCTCCCGTTCTCAGTAAGCAAAATTGAAACGCGCATGCTCCCTGCGTGCTGATAAATCAAGCCAGTTACCAAAAACCGTGTACCTCACTAATCTAACACGTAAACATAGCTATGTAGTTTTGTGCGAAAAGAAGACCCGTCATAACTAAACCGGGTGCATACAGTTCAGGCCGGCCTAGGCCAAGTCCTCACGGATACAGCGTCTGTATATGCCACTTCGCCATCTTCCTCATCGTCACTTGAGAGGATCCATAGGCAGCGGAGATCCTCATCCTCCTCACATGGATGATTATGAGTGAAATTGATGGATATATGATTATTCTCTTTATGATCAGTTGTAGTTCTTGGCTCGGCCTTGTTCTTGCCAGCACTTGATAGCCTGTCGAGCAGGTGGCTCATCACGGAATGGCTGGTCGGCTGAATTGACTCGCAGCTGGGCATTTGCACGTAAAGATTTGGCGGTTCATCTGGCAACCTTACCAACCCCTTGAGCCTCTTCCATGTCTTAACTTGTTTCGTAGGGCCATACGTCTCATCCGCAATGCGGCGTCGCAGGGTTCTTTTCACG
This sequence comes from Fusarium guadeloupense, assembly GCA_021655865.1. Lineage (NCBI taxonomy): Eukaryota > Fungi > Ascomycota > Sordariomycetes > Hypocreales > Nectriaceae > Fusarium > Fusarium guadeloupense. The sequence goes on along the minus strand of JAJJWM010000305.1, from coordinate 18,799 downwards.
TCAAGTCTAGTGTACTCACCACGAGTCATCGAATCTCAGAGATTGATTGACACGAACATCTCCGAACATGGCAACAGTGCAGTTTTAAGCATTCTTAGGGACTGCATGAGCCTTTCTTCAACCTCTGAACCTAGCTGGCCATAAGTTCCCCTTTTCGATACGCGCCATTTTCCAGATCCTATGTTTCGATTGAGTTGCGCCTCATCCTATTTTAGCCCCAGATAACTGCAGTTGCTCGCTCGTCCCTCTTCCTGTGCTTATTCGGCAGATATGGCAACACCTCTATCAGCACCTTGTGCTCTCAGTCTGATCTGATCGATTGAGTATCGTACCTTCCAGACGACATTACTTTGTCCGGTTGGGATTACAATTTGCGAGACGGCGATGGGATTAGATACAGGGCTGTGAGGTATGAGTTTCGCAAAGCAAGGGTGACTGTCACGTATGAAGACTGAAGATCCAGGCTCATCATGGTGCTGGTTTGGAATGCAAATGTTTTAGTGAGGAGCAGGAAGCCTATGTCAAGAAGAAAATCGGGAAAAAAGGGACATATAGCACTTAATGGTTGTTCGTAATGGTACTGCTCTCGAGAGAAAACCATACTATCGTAACAGCCAACATCATAAAGGGAGTAAAATCGAAAAGAGGACCAACAATCGACAAAATGAAAGCTAAGGTCCAAAAAAAACTGTGACGGAGCTCATCTGGATCAGCCACGGCTTTTCATTACGTATTTGCCGTGGTATGTCGTGAGAGGTTGAGATACTTCATGATCTCTACGCACGCGTACTTGATGCCTGTTCGCCAGGCCCCGCCTTTTTTTAGAGCTGAAAATATTTCGAGACCGTACGCTTTCTTGGCATAATCCGTCGAAGCCAATCTCAAGGCCAGAGATGCTGCGTACCAGGAGAGGCAGCCAAGTCCGACAGTGGTGAGAGTACCCAGGACCAGACCGAAAGACCGGATCGAGTGTCTTCAGTACACTTGGGAGCGAAGGCGCACCAAGACCGATCTGATTGGTGAGAAGCGCCAAGATGATGTCTCTGTGACTTTCATGAGTCGGGACTTGAATGCCTGTAGATTTCAGATCTATCATTACGATCTATGACTGAGCTGCAATTCGTGCAGTACATCGATATCCTTCATCAAACGGACTAGTACCATAGTCCGGCATCGCCCTTTGCTCATGTATGACTGGTTTTCTTTGACCAAGGCTCGATTTGAACGGCAAACTGCTTGGAAGATCGGACTCTTTTTTCTTTTTTTCTTTTTATTTTCGCTTGATTACTTCATAATGCTCCACGTCATTCATGATCCCCTGACTAACCAAAACGGTTCTCCAGCTAGCTATCCTATGGCTGAGCCTCATTCTCAGTACAGATCATCTCCACATCCTCTGGGTCCTCCTTCATATCACAATCATCATCCGACGGCGGATATACCACGATCGTCGGAATACTCATTTCTGTGTCCCTTGGTGTCTCTTCATTATCTATGTCCATTGGCTCGAACCGAGCGCCAGCGTCCATCGTTTGTCCGGCCACTTGTGTACCATGTCTTCGATTAGCTTCAAATTTCTCAGTCGGCTCCTGCTGGTGATGCCTCTGCTGATTTACTCTACGCAGAAACAGCGACTGTAGGACAGGTGGTGGTGACCTTACGTTTTGTTTGCGCATCAAGCCTCTTATATGCATGGCAAGTTGAGAGCGGACTAGGTGCAGAGGAGAGCAGTTCCACCTCGATACGGCGGGCAGTACTTAAGGCGGGCAGTACTTAAATATCAAAGGAGTGACTCTGTTTTCGGCCACATGGAACGAGACGAGCCTGTCGACTTTCCTTACTTCTGGAGCTGTGAGCTTGATACCATTTATATTGAAAATTCAGTGATGATCGTCTGGTTCTGGCTTCTTCTCCCCATTCATGCAAGCCATGGTCTACGGTCTATTGGCTCTCGCTGTGGGTGCTCGGCGTTCCATCGCTACTCATGGGCCTGTTGGAGTAACGGCAGAATGGCGCTTCTGATATCATGAATAAGATTTTGCCAATTATCTCGAATCTATTGCGAGCTCTATGACGCCCGTCTGGGCACTGCTGACTAGGTGTCGTCGCCTTACACTAAGTTGAGGTGGCCGGAGCCCCTTCAACGTACACACGGGACTAGCTGGTGTATGGGTGGGAAGTGCGGACGACGAATATGCAAATAAATTCATAGAGGCAATTATAACAGGTTTTCTCATTTCAATCATTCCCCAGCCGAGATCCGTGTGATGATTTAGCGATCAGCTTCCGATGATGTAAGCTCTGCCGTAAAAGTCTATTTCTTCGTAGGTGATTAGCTCAAGGTCACAAAAACCGTCCTGACTCAGTACGCGCGCGAGCGCCATCGATCTTGCAGAGAGGCGACGAGAGAGTGGTTCCGCTGCACCCGCAACTATAAAGGGATCGGTGCATCTCTTTGTCCCTCAACCTACCATCCTCGTTCTTTCCCAAAGATGAGAGACACATTAAAGCTGTCTACGATGTCGATGGTGATGTGCTCTCTCGATGATGCGAGTCCTTCCACCTGAGAACTCAGGTCCGCGTAGAAGCACTCTCTCATCTGGGCGTCGGCGAACAATCATCCTCAACATACCCTCGGGCGTTGTGAAAGGGCATCAGGTTACGAACTAACAATGAAGGCTATGACAGGACCCGACGGTGCCAAGTTGTATGAACGCCTTCGTGGACGCACCTACCCTTGATGATGAATGGCATGAGCGCACCTACCACGTGGTGGCTCTTATGTAACTACTAGGAAGGCTCGTAGGCAAGGGAGTACTACGCCGGGGAGAATAGACGCAAGATCAAGCTTTTCGTTAAACAGATGGGATCGCCTCTGGTAACGTGGGTGAGCATGGAACAATCACAGGGGCATCACTTTTACCCAGGTAAATAAATAAGTAAATAAACCTATTCGATCTATTCTTTTTCTTCTACATATTATGTTGTCTTTTCTCTTAAGACATCAAGGCCTCTCTTGCTGTTCCTTCTCTGCACCTCCTCTGTCTCGGTTTTGAATGAAAGACGAAGGGAGGAGAAAGAAGTACAACAAAGAGCAGGTGAAAGAAGACCGATGTAAGCTGAGTTCCATCCTCAGCAGGCCGGCATCGCGAGCGGCATACCAACCATGTCTTGGCTTCCCATTGGTCAACTTGTATTGTTGTTCATGTTTGGTTCAGCATCCTCGCAGCCATTCATCTGAGACAATGCTTTGGTGACGATCGCTAACAACTAATTTCCAGCAATATGACCCGGCTGCTGTCCGTTCTCTACCGCAGTTATGGTATATTTCGAACCATCAGGCCGACCTGAGACAGCGGTAGACCACGGGCTAGGATGCGCCTCGTCCAATGCAGTCCGCGCTTGCAGCTTCTGTCATCATCGTCGTCAGATTGACAGATCCTGGCTCATCGCCGCGACCCAGCTGGACTGCATCATCCGTCAGGCCATTCGTAGCCATAGGAGCTAAGGGTGCTACTGTCTCAACCCACGGCTCCCCTTCAGCATCCTCGTCTGCCATAGAATTGTACGGCATCACGGTGTTCTGATCATCTGGCACATGATCACGAAGATGACTCGAGGCAAGATTGTTCAGTTCCGCCGGCTCGCTTCGATCGCGGACCTCACTATGACGACAACGACGGCCTCCGTAACCGTGGTTATGGCCACCACCTTTGCCGTTGCCATTGCTGTTGTCGTTGCCGTCGATATGGCCGTCGATATAGCCGTCGGTACTGTCAACAGCGCAAACAGCATTATCCGCACAAGCGTCGAGGGGGGCATCATTTCGGAATCCAATCGCGGGCTCATCAGTACGAACATTGTCACGACCTCGACGTCGGGTCACCCTCGGCGCTGGGCTGCTTGGGACGTCCCAAATACTCGCGCCGTCGTCGCCGGCTTCGGGTTCGTCGCCGGCAACGGTAGTTTGCGGCTGAGTCGGTGAGGCGCCAGGCACTGACGAGTCATCGCAAGGTCTCAGAACAAGCCCGCCATTGGACGCAACCTGCCTCCGCCAAACGTCTTGGATCTGCAATCATCGTCCGGTCAGCGACCCGCCCAATTGGCTTCTCAAAACTCCTATACTTATAAACTTACCACGTCGTTTGTGTTTTCCGGCAGCGATTCCCCGTCCGGGATGTACACTGAGCCGTCCCAGAACCCATGGGTCGTGTTGTAGAACAGCAACACCGCGACCGTACCGCAGTCCTTTCCGAACTCGTAGTTCCGCTTGATCGCCGTCATCCCCCTCTTGCGCATCGTCGCGCCAAGCCCTGACGAGCCATCGCCAGGCCGTCTTCTACTGCGAAGACTGAGTACGCGGGGCGATGACCTTGGGGCTGGTTTTGTGACCTTGAAAGGCTTTGTAACCTCGCACGGCTTCGCCTGGGACAGCTGCTTCCGTTGTCTCGCTGGTCTCAGGACAAGCTTGCCATTGGACACGACCTGCCTCCGCCAAACGTCTTGGATCTACAATCATGGTCTTGGTCAGCGACTCGCCCAATCGGCTTCTCAAGGCTCCTGTGCTTATTAACTTACCACGTCGTTTGTGTTTTCCGGCAGCGATTCCCCGTCCGGGATGTACACTGAGCCGTCCCAGAACCCATGGGTCGTGTTGTAGAACAGCAACACCGCGACCGTACCGCAGTCCTTTCCGAACTCGTAGTTCCGCTTGATCGCCGTCATCCCCCTCTTGCGCATCGTCAAGCTCACCCATGTTCGGTCCTCTGAGTGGGGGGACCTGAAACGAGTCTTCTTGGATGCCATGTTCTTGAGGATCCGTATGTCAGTCTTCTCAGCCGAAAATGGAGGCAGAGAGGAAATTCTGCCGTCGCTTGATTGACAAACCGTCATCTTTCGGAGCAGCATCGAGATCGAGTAGGCCAGCTTTTGAACGAACGGCGGGATCGAATGGGTGGATCGTCGTGTCCCGAATTGGACACGCGGATATCTAGCACAGAACGGCCCATTTCGCTCGTAATGCTTTCGTGTCAGGCCATATGTCTTGATTCGAATTCATTTTCGGCCTTCTTTCCTCGCGCCGTTACCGGACTGCCGAGACTTGCCAAGGACTGTTGGTCGGTCGTTGTGCAGCGGCACGGTGATGTCGGTGTTACTCCATGGTCGTTGCAAAACTCCTCAATTCAGGTCCAATTTCAACCTCTCCATCGCGGTACCAGAGTGTCGGGACGAAAGCAACGTCAAGATAGGTCGAAAAGATGGAGCGAGGGGGATGGACGAGGAATATGAGACGCAAATCCATGATAGAGGTGGGTCAGGTGTTTGCTAGAGCCAACATTTCTTTCGAACCCTGGTTGTGGGTTCGATTTCACGATGCTGTTGTCATTCTTGTTCAGGCATCCTATTTCGGCCTGCCATTCTTCCGTATATTGATTGCCCCCACCTATTACAGTCCGCTCAGCGCTGAGGTTACATCGGTAGTTGCGATCGACATGCTCTGCATTGAAACCCACATCACGTGGCGCTGCAACGTCAAACCGGACTTTTAGTTGCCGATCTACTAGTGGCCGGGCCTTGAGCTCTTTGCAGCACATTCCTGCCGCCGTAGGACACTAGTTAGTAGTATAGGGTAGCCTGTGGTTTCGTTGCTGTCAAATGGTCGATTCCGATGCGCGGCTGGATTTTCTACAGTTCAATGTAATTGCCAGCAGTAATGACTGTCTTGTCAACCATGTGTGCGGTTGAGATTCCATTTCACCTCATTCTATATCAACTTTTCCGTCTTTCTTGTTGGGTGACTGTTTTTGGATGTCGCTCGGCTCCATCACGATTTGCGAAACGTCCCGACCTGAGTAGCGAAAACGACTTCTAGATCCACTTTTCTTTTGAGCTGTTGCTGATCAGAGAAGCGGACGCCGTCGCTTGGAGAGTAAGCACCATTGCACTGAAGATCTAGGGCATTTATGACACAGCGTAGCTCCGTATTTTCAGGTGACGCTTGATTTAGTGTCAGTGCGAAGGTACTGACTCGCACCATTGGAGGAAACTTTCAGATCAGAAGAAACTCATGACAGGGACCTCGTGTCATAGGGTCGTGTATGTAAAAGAACTTGCGAAATGACTCCGCATGCTAAATTGATTCATTTTCCCCAGCCTCCGGCTTTCCCCTCCCCTCCCCCCTTTTTTCGCTCTTCGTTTTGTTTCGCCATGTCCCTGTCTGCCTCTGTACTTTCTTGCTTGTTTATCCACTTTTATGCTTTGATAGATCGATGGTGTGCTTCACTTGAATGAGTCGCATAGCCCCCACAATGCGGGGATGTTATGTGCACTACGGGAAAGCTAAATTTGACACTGACAAGCGACCAAGGTCGAAGCAACAATTTTAGGATCGAGACCTCAATAGACGAAGCTGAGCACCGGGGGAGACTGTAGGTATACAATCGCGAAAGAGAGGGTCTAGCAGCCCGAGAGAGCCTAGAATTAAGTATGTGTTAGTAGTAAACCGCTGTCTACAATGGGCCGGCCAGCATATGTACAAAGTGGTTAAGGAGAGAAAAAGCGGGAATTTTGGGGACAGCTGGTCATTTTCTTTGACGTTAGCGAAGTGGGGCACCGCTGATCAGTCTTGAACCGCGGGGCTTCGGCTGTTCGCCGGACCCCGCTAGCCGTTTAGACGACTACAACCGCGTAGGACATAATCAAATCAAATCAAATCAAATCAAGGTCGAAGCAAGGTGCTGAAGAAGCGACGCCGGACCGCGCAGATCGTCTGAGTTACTGAAGCTAGGCAAGTTACCCGGAATGACAGCACGCGGATTAGCACAGGGGTATCATGGCAGCCAGAATCTGTCAACAAGCAAAATCAACTGGCCTAGCTGCCGAACTAAGAATGGTCTGGGCGAGGAGATAACAAAACCGTTGGTGGCTCTATACTAGACTTGTCAGCTGTCGCTCGCTGGTGGAACACTTGATTTGCGGAGTTTATGACGGACCCCGAGAAGGCTCGTGTTCGCTGTGATATGAGATAACCACAAGAATTTTAAAAGACCGACAACAGTGAAAAGCCACCAGTTTGACAATGTATTAAGCACTAACTCGCCTTAAATTTGTGGTAGAATGATGCGATCTCAAAGAAGTTCGAATTGTGAGGCCTTGTAGGAAATCAAGTAACTTGGGATAGGAGAGCTATGCTCGAAGTTATCGTAGACTGCCAAATATCGCATGCGTCCTCGTCTCCACTTGCCGTTGGTTTTTGTCTTCCCCTTACCTTGAGCTTTTATCTTGATCTTAGCACCCTCTCGATTCACGATGTTAACGCTGGACGAGGTGTCACGCGTTTATTCCGGTGTCAGAATGGCCTGTTAGCCGCCGCAGGTTATGTACTATCAATCGGCATTGTAGTGCACCCTCCTACAGTACAATAGCGTGGAAGAATCTTGGTTTTTTTTTTTCCTTCAATTTTTATTAATTTTTATTTTTTTATTTTTTACGTGGCTTCTCATTCGACTGGTCTGGGGTTGTTGTGAGTCAATAGTAGGCTCTATCAAACGATTGGGGTCTCTAGTGCAGTGGGGGGCAAAAGGTATTTGCAGGTGTGCAGGTAGGGCTTGCGCTTGGAAGCTAGCCAGGGGTAGCTTATAAGGCTTTCTATACCCAAGGGCTCGCGGTGTTCAGCCTAGCGATTCTGGTAGCTAGTACATGATTTCAGTTAAGCTACTAACTCGAGCGGCTACAGGCTCCAAGCTTGACTTACACACCTGCGAATATTTTTTGCTCCCCACTGTACGTCCGGCTGTTTGAGCATGCTGATAGCCAAGCCTCTTTCGCCGGTGATTGAGTGGGTAATGGATGGGGTCATGCCGCTTAACAACGTGGGATGACATGCCCAAAGCGTGCGTGCGCCTTGTCCCCCAGTTTTCGAGCCAAAATTAGATTTAGAAACCGCACTTGGCTTCAACGGCCCCAGCTAGTTTTAGCTAGCTGACGTTGTACATGTCGGGTCAAACCAGGAACTTGAGTCAAACCAGGAACTTGAGTCAAACCAGGTGGGCCGAAAGTTAATCACGGCCTGAAAATCTTGAGTGAGAGGAGCCGGCAGACTAGGACGGCCGGAAGCTTTCCGCAATACATGTCGGAGCTGCCAAAGCGCCACAGCCCTTTGTTATCCACTGCGGTGATGAGCTAATGCAACACTGCAGCATCGAGATCACCTAGAAGGATGGATGCCGGCAACCCCACCACCAAACATGAGCTAGGAGTGAGCGGATGAGTCCCCCGAAATGGTCGTCTTTCACACTCAATAACCATGCCAGAAGCCGCTGTGATTTTTTCCTTGACCCAGGAAGTGATCGGATCGTCGTCCTAAGTCGGATAGATGTCCGATTTAAGGGGAAAAAAAAGAAAAAGAAAAGAACAGAAAAAAAGTGCGAGTATTTCGGCCCAGGCGGTACGCTTTGTCAGCGCCTGTGAGAAGGACGCCAAAGTTCTAATGACAGTAGAGAAGCGTAGAAAACGGACGCGTGTATCGCGACTGTAAACTGTCTATTTTCGGATGTCTTTAACATAAACGACCTAAAAGCCAAAACAGCAGCTTGCTGAGGACTTTCAGACGGTACGCAAGCTTCGTGGAAGGTAATCCTCCTCTGATGATGACTGTATCCTCGATCAGTCGACCCCCCCCAAACAGGAGGGCTGCAGCTGCCTGAGCTGAACCAAACTGTCGGTAACGGCCTTTTTTATATATAAAGCTGTGAGGAAGGAAAGAATTGGACGCTGGCACAATTTTTTGCTGCATCTGTATTGTAAGCTGAATTGACCCTGGCACAGAACTTCTGTCTCTCGATCTGTCTCCTGATCTGTCTCCTTTTATTTTCCCCTCTATCATTGTCCCGTCTCTCATTATTTTCCGCACAGGTGCCTCGACCAATTATATCTACATTCTCTTTCTATGGACTCTTCAAACTCTAGGCAATCCTGTATCCGGTCACGCCCTACGGTGCTAGCGCCGCAGGCGGCTCAGCGTATCGGCAGGAATGGCATCCGGAGTAGGCACAGACCGACAGTTTTCCAAGCGCCTCAGAATGTCCGATCTAGTTCACGGGGGGACTATTCACGGCCGGTCGATAGGATTCAGCAAGGAAGAATGATTCCAGTTCGTGATCGTATGTATGGTCGGCAGCCACAGCGTGTCGCTACTCCCGAGGACGATGAAGATGACGAGATGGTTTATCCAGATGAAGAGTTTGTGCTGTTTCTGTTTTTGGTTCTTCCTCCCTCTCCATCTCCCTTCCCCTCTCTCTTCCTTTTATCCTCTTTACTTTCTCTCTCCTTATTTCCATTTTGTCCGTCATTATTCTCTTTGGCCTCATTATATTTGTTCCCATCCCATCTATATCAATCTTCTTCCACTCTTTTTGACGTGATCCTTCGTCTTTCTCGCCATGCCACACTTGGGCAACGTCAATCACACTGACTGCTTATACGAAAACGGACTGACTAGAAATACAGAGCTAGCTTTGATGAAGACTTTGAAGAGGAGCCAATCCCGCAATACATCAGCTATATTCTGGAAACCCTACCTGATATTCAGTCCAGTATAAAATCCCTCTACCAGCAGTGAGTCAGCCTTGCACCATTGCACCACAGTTGTCCCTTGTTAAGCGTCAGGCATACGTGAAACTACGTTGGCTTTCGCAGCAACATCGTCCGAAGGCTACTGCTTATGAATTTGGTTGGTTTGTAGAATGGCAGACATCAAGAACAAGTGAGCGGCCCCACAAACCTCCAGTGGTCGGTAATCGCTGTGGATATATTCGAAGCTGACGTTCCCGATCTCGTTTGGCAGACAAACGAAGATTGATGACAGGTAAGTACCCTGGAAGTAACAAACTTTTCATTGCCGGCGGGTGGGTCATCACTGACACCTTGTTCATGTATCAGCTTGAACAGCCTTTCTGACAAGTGAGTTCTCGTCTGAGCATGCTAGATAGATACCTTTCCGCTGCTGCCCTACGGACGTTCATTAACACACACCTTCACTATCGACTAGGTCGAATGATAACTTTGAACTGTGAGTATGCCTTCGAACGCATCCAATGCTTATTTCACGCCGACAGACGGTCAGTTGCTGACGCCTTAGCCATACCCCAGATTGAACGAAGCCCTGACAGTGTGAGTCTTCATATCCATCGAGCCTTCTTTGCTTTTTTTCTGCTGTTGTTCCTTGACTAATTTCTTTCGAAAGCATCAAGCGAGTTGAAGCGCAGTGAGTCTTGGTCGCATCCTGATTGTTGCGAATGTTCTTTTTCTTTTTTTTTTCTTCTTTTTCCCCCAACATTGCTAACGTGATCTACAGCAACGGCGAACTACCGCAACGTTTCCGAGAGACAATATTACGCACGATTGGTGGTCAGCCCAATCTTCCTGCACAAGGATCCACAGGCCGAGGCGCTGCTTTCCAGATGGGACTGGACTCTACCGTGGACCCTTCAAATCTGACAAGCAATAACAGAGAAAAAGGAAACCACGGCTCATAGAGACGATGTCCAGGAGATGACCCTCAGGTCTGAATGGAATGTATATACCAGGTATGGATATCGATACATATATGTATACATATGTGTGTGTGTGGACGTGGTATGGGTACGTACATGGAGGGATGAAATGGTAACACGATACGGCATAAAAGCAAATAAGGCTACTCATACGTTTCAACATACAAATATAATGTCAAGTCAGTTTTAAATTTGCAAAGATTATTATTACTGGATGATGATGCAAAAACATGGTGAAGCTCCCAATCACAGAGCGAAGTTGAAGCGGCCTTTTGCTGTGCCGGAAAGAGATCTTGGATTTCGATACGTTCGCAGTGCTTTCGCTTCTTATTATGTTCATGTTGCGCCTTCGTTGGCATTGAGCTTGGTGATGGCAGACTTATCGATCTCTTGTCATCCTCATCCTCGTCCGTAAGAGGCTTACGGGACTTTTTGCGCAGAGCATTGACAGCATCCTGCACGACTTTGGCGGTGAGTTTCTGATTTTCAATAAATAGAAGTCCACCTTCATTGGATACACTGCCGAGATCAATCCCTATTGGCTTTGTAAGTTCCCCAATTTCTTCCAACATGTAGAGTGTTGAGACACTTGTTCTTTCGTGGGATATTTGGGCGGGCCACCGGTTTTTACCCTGGCTGAAGCTGCGCAGTCTTCGAAGAAGCTATTCTCTATCACTGCTGTAGGTTAAGGAGTTGTTGCCAAATCTTTGCTTACCGCTGATTTGCAGGAAACCACAGCAAACACTCACTCGTATATTCCCATCGGTGAGTGAAAGTTGCCCTGTGCTCACCATTGCATTGTCCTTGCAGCGGCTTAACCTATAAATCATTCCCGAGATCGCCTGACGCTGTTTGGCCTATAGATTTTCCGTTTTCTAATTGTAACTCTCTAGCTGTAAGGCACATGCATTTGAGCCTTTCACTGAATGTGTTGCACCCTCAAGTGGCTTTGGTATGCCTATTCATTCTGCATCACAACGCTTAGGTGGGCGGTCTGCTTGATTCCGGGGACGTCACCGTCGAGCGATGCAACGCCAAGCCTGCCCTCGTATGTCTGGGGCATACAGTATGGTGAAGGCATGGAATCATGATTCTATTGGGTGCGCCTTGCATTGGTTCTTGTGCATATCGGCGACGGTTTAAATGAATTGATTCACTATATATCTGTCTACGTCATGGCCCCTGTTCTAGATCGTTCTTATGTTCCGTTTCTCAAAAACAATGATAAAAAGGTAAAAGGGTAAGGAAGTGAATGGATATCGGCAAAGGCATTGTGGATTGACTGCCAAGAGAGGTGCCATGGCGAACCTTTTACGTGTCTTCTTACAGCTGCGGTGCCTCCGTCTTACCACACGAAGGTGCACGAGAGGAAGCTACATAGATACGAGCGAGTGCACCGCAGCCTATGACCCAGCCGAGCGATCCCAGCAGAACAGAAGAATTCACGACGGTCAATACGATAACACCTGCTCCAAGGATGAGGATACTAGCATGTTTCATCTCTAGCCATCGTGCTTCGTGGCCCCATCGCGCGAAGTAGAGCAACGGGAGAAGTCTAATTGATGTTAGCATAGCTTGTTTTCAGTGAGTTGACACAAACCTACAATATGGCTCGAGTAAGGATCCATGCGATACTGTGACGCCAAATCCACCATGTCAGGAAAAGTCCAAAGAAGCCATGCTTTGGGTGTCCCAACCCGGCGGTGGGGGGACGAAAGTACGCCAACAGCGGCTTGAGCCCTACTAAGGACATTGTTCCCGTGAGTGGCCAACCAGAACTGAAATCACACCATCGCGTTAGAGTGCTGCAAACTAGGCTCGTTGCGTCTGCCCAATTTACTGGACTGCGAGAAGAAACCGCGGGTGTGTTGACTAGTGCGGCCGCACTCGCAGATAACCGACTTGATAGGTCTACCAATCCAAAGATTACAGAAAAGAAACTGTTCCTTGCGGATGGCGCAGGGCTAGCTTCCTTACCATGAGTTTTCGTTTCAGACATTGAGCAATAGGACTATCCACATAGACAATGGTAACAGTTCCGGGAACATGAGCGTTACAAGGCCATACAACCCGTGAGTATTTATGTCAACTTCGAGCAAATACGGGGCGCAGGCTTTTGAGAATGTAGCAGGCAGAATTCACCGCGTGCGAAGGCGAGTTTCTTCAGCCTTTGTGTAATGTCGATAATAGCGTTACATAGTTTGAAGCAGCTGCTTGAGGAATAGATATACAGCCATTTTGGCCCTTTTGTGATGTGGACTCTTATGGACGGTGATAATCATTTCGATGGTGCTTATATATCGACTTTGAAAACACACTTGCTGGAAACTCGGATTCTGGGCCTTCATTTGAATCTTTCATTTTGCCAACATCTTCAAACGGCGGTTACTTCCAAGTTAGACACAGCCAAAAAGCTGCTGAGATGGCGAAGCTCCAAGCAAATGTGGTATTTATTCGATGTCTACTCTGCAAAACGCGCATAGAGGGATTGTCTACGGACGACCTGCCCGTGGTCCGAATTGGTGAAGGGCTCTACTATTGCAAGAAGTGTAGTGATAGCACCGGATACTCTCAAGAGGTTCTGGGGCAAAGTGGAATATCAACCGCGGAGAAAACGATGGATCGTACAAAGAAGAAAACGAAATAACAACCTCCAACTATCGAGACATGAAAGTCACTGTTTCCCTGTAAATAAAAGAGACTACTCTAGGGAGGCTTTAATCATATGGAAGGTTCAAGGTGTCTTTCAGGTCATCCTTATCGACTGCTTTCAGCTTTCTCCAAAGAAAAGCTCAAATATCGGACGTAGGAATATGACGCAACCCATCTGACTACCAAGTATCGGTTTATTATCAGTTTGATGAGTGTATTCGTAATTAAATTGATAGGAAAGTGACCTTATGCGTATGGCTATGCAAATTCAGTAGGCGATTCTAGTCGAGGCGCAAACGATCGAAATCTCGCGCCTCGCACAACGATGAAACTCAACTTATCACATGTAGGGAGAACCCATACCCTGTACCGTCACACATAATTTACACTGGGTAGATATGATCCGGTATGTACGCGATGCCAAACATCTCTGTATCCATGGTTGTGTGTCCCCAATCAGTGATCAATCTACACACGATGCTGCCGGGTTAAATTCCAGGTCATCCACTCCAAAATTAATTGAATTGAGTTCTTCCCTTCATGCAGAAGCATTACACTACGTTATGTTCCGCTTGTGGGGGGGCATCCACAACCTGTGATATTTGTGGTTCTACAAGCTGGCGTGCAAGATCAATGACGGTCACGTGTCGGCGAATATCTCAAGTTCAAGCAAATGCTGGTTGAGCAAAGGGTCCTGTATAGACAGTTGTGTTCTCTGAGAAGCTTCGCCGTGATTTCTTCTCTTTCTTCTGTCCTTTTTCCTCTTTGTTCATCAAGAACTTAGGTTATAAATTGGATTGGACGACTCGACTAGGTCCTGAACAGCACATTTACATAATTTTGGCTAGGAAACCTGTATACAAGAAACAACTATTTCAATCCTCAGCTTCTACGATAGAATTACCATCTCTTACCCCTCACAAAATTGAGGGCAGTTGAACTTAGTAGGCTTCGTGAGTAAATTTCCTCTTTTTGCCTACACCACTGTATATTTGCCAGTCTTGCTTTTCGAAGTCTTTGAACTGGTCTCGAAGGCTCGTGACGGTGGTCTCGAGCTTTTCTTTCTCGTTCGTCAAGCGGCATACATCGTGATATAAGGCGCCAATGTGGAAACACTGTGTTTCGATTGTAGAATCTCTCTCTCGCAATAATTCTTCACGTCGTTTGACCTCAAATTTGAGGATATCTATCTGGATTCCTTGTTCTTCGAGTTTCTTTTCAGCATGAGATGCTTTGGCGAAGGAAAAATCTTCTTGCGGTGAACCAGATTGTCCAAAAGCCTCTTGAACCAGTGTACCGGCATGTTCTGCTAGTTGGGGGTCCACCAAGGGTAAGTTATCGCCAAAGGTACACGAAGGTTCTGTGGTATTGAGAGTTGTCATAGCGGGCCTCTAGCTTGTACTACCTGGGTGACAGTGGTGCTTAGCGCTTGCTCGCTTTCAGCTACGGGAAGGCTATACTATATATTGGCTCCTTGGGCCGAAAAAGGCCGCCGTGTTTCCGATCGAGTTTAGGACCAGCCGTTCGATGAGAACAGAGGTAAGTTATCGTCCGTCTCGTCTGTCGGATAGCGAATGGTTCAGGCTGGCAATCAATTCAATTCAATCACACATCTGGTGGACAAAAGTTCAACTAGTGAACCGCCCGAGCGTGCACGTCCCATAAAACACACCGTGCCACCCCTGCTTCAACTCAACCAACCGACACCCCAGATTGCATTGATCGCCACCCTGGAATGATTAGTTGAACAGGGAGGGGTTTGGTGGCCCCTTCGTTCTTGCCTCTAGAAACAAGCCGTTCCTGGCTACTTATGGATCTTCACGTGTCTCGATAACATGAATGTGCGGTACTGTACATTAGTAGGCATGCAACGCAGTGCCTAGTGGTTCCTTAGATCAGCGCTCAACGCTATAGTCAAACCGGTTCGATTGCATTGGACCCGACGAGGACGCGGCTGAACTAAGCGCCCTTTAAATTTGGCGCGTACTGATTAATCTTCCTACAGTACGTACAGTGAAACTTATAAGCAGGCTGATCTTTGGCAAAACATGTGTCAGACATTACCAGAGGGTACAGGTTCAGTGGCTCTTTTACTCTGTTCGTGTTTTGACTGGAAGCACTATTTTTAGCCGACTGGTCGTTTTAGGATCAGCAAGTGGGGTAACGAGCGAATAGTCTTATGATGACATGAGCCAGTGCCTGCCCATCACGGATGATTGAGACCCTCTTTACTGATTTAATTTAAAGCAGGTATAAGTAGCTCTGGTACAAGAAATAGAGGTTTAAGATATGGCTTCGCAGTTAAAACCGCACGATTAAGTCCAGAGCTGTATGCTAGATAATTACTAGTTTACGAAGAAGCTACGTCTTAGGCTCTACCCCGGCTGTTAGTGCCGTTCCACTGGAAGTTTTTGGACGTCAACATTGCTGTCACTGAACATGTACGCTACTTTACGTGTATTCGGTCCACTGATGCAGATTTTTGTATTCATGTTGTGTTCTGTGAAAACTCTGCCCCTTAGAGACTTTACTATTTCCATGCGCAGTCTTAGAAGACCCCTGCTTGCACCTGGCACCCCAGCATATGCCTACTGCTCAACAGTTCACCGCAGTAATCAGATAGGCAAAACTTTTTATTTTTTTTTATTTTTTTATTTTTTCTTTATCCTTCGACCTTCGGAGGCTAACGATGGCGTTCAGCAATCAGAATGTCACGAAACCTTCAAGTAAAATTCCATGTTCCTGTTCACCCATAAAACCCTCTTAAGTACGCCCGACGTTGCTGCTTGCCTAAGTACCGACATTTCTCTTCATTCCAACACGCGTATATACTATGACTGGATAGTCGAGTCTTGAGCCTACATACATATCAGCACCCTCTAGGAGATTTAATCAGTAAATGTTGCTGACTGATGTACATACCAATTTCGCGCTCCGTATCTTAGGTCTGACGATGATTGAAGACGAAGGTTATGATCTTTATGTGAAAGTTGTATGTAGCGTCATTGAATTCGCATCGTTCGTAGTTGGTGGGATATTTGACTCCGGCGTAATTTCATGAAGCGAAATGATAGGAAGTTTTGGATCTTTCACAGGATCAGGGGTTAACTTGGGCGGTTTTTCGCTGGTAGCTATCCTTGCGCTCAGAGATACGATCAGTTGGTTCTGTGTGGCAACCATCTCTCCGCACGTATTCTCGTATGCCACAAGCCGATCTTTACGCGCCTGCAGCTCTACAATTTGACGCTTTAGATGGAGGTTATCATCATCTAGTCGGCGGCCGAATTCCAGCCATTGCTGCAACTGACTCAACATATCATGAGGAAGCGAAGCGAGAACGTTTGAGCTATCACGAAATTCCTCAGACATATTGACTTGCTCCTATATAGAATCAGATATGGAGCAGAGGCTTGTGGCTCATGGGCCTTAAGTATCTAGACGGGCCGCTAAGATATGAAATAAAGATGGAAAACCTGACCAGAGTATGCTTGGGCCCCAAAGCCGTCCAATCTGGTCTGGCTCTCATGATACAAAGGACTGCAAATTGAAAAAAAGTTTGAAATAGGGCCGGCAAATGATATCGGTGAGACTAAGATCTTCCCGGCTGACATAGGAAGGTCTATTCATACCTCCACATCAGCTAATCAGGCCACTTGACTAGGACGTAACATCAAATCTTCAGGGGCACATCTCAAATAAAAAATTAAGTAGCAGTTCTCACAGGAGTCCCATATTGGACTTAATGTATGGAATATTGGTGCTTCAACGTGAGAAAAGCTCTTCTCACGGGGAGTCTTCAATACAGTCCCGACCTAAATCAGAGGCCGCCTGGCTTTCATCAAAAAAACTCATGAGCACGGGCCGGACAGGGGTGATGTGGCTAGTACTACGCGTAGCATGCAGGTCAGGAAACGGACGTTTACCGTAAGCCTAGCTGCCCTTGCGTCGCACAAAGGCCAGTATTGCCCATCGGGCGCAGTGCAATCTCGATGCAGCGGATCCAGTCAATCTAATAACCATGAACGATTGGCAGCTGGGTCTTGCTCAGGATAATCAACATAACGACCACTGCTGGGCTTGTATGGCGTAATCGATAAGTTTTGATATCAGCTCCCGTTTGAGCATTATTCCGTAGGGGTAAGGCACAGCAACAGCCACATCACCCTTATCTTGGCCCGTGCTCATAGACTCTTTGATGAAAAAGCCAGGCGGCCTCTGATTTCGGCCGGGACTGTAATCACTATGTATCTTATTCATCATAACCCACATAAGTTCCGCTGCGAGGCTGTTCTGCTGGTTTGGCATCCCGAAAATTAATCTCTTCGCTTTGCATTTACCTCACAGGGCGACAAAGAGAAAGTCGGAACTTACGGATAAAGTGTCTGTGTGTCTCTTGGCATCGATGCATCTTCAAAGAAGCTATGCGTCTCCTTCCTCACAGCACCGTTCTTGAGCCAAGAACACCTCACAAGTCCCACCGTCGCCGCGACAGGCATTCCCAGACACAATCTATCTACGGATCTTTGAAAACTCATATGAACGACATATTGGGCTTTTTCAGAGAAAAGAATAGCGACCATATCGTAGACGGCCGGTTCTCCAAGCCTGTTCCGAGATATGACACACAGCATCCGTTGCTTGAACTTTCAACGTCTTTCAGCAACGATCTCAACTTGCATATCAGTTCTCCATCCCCACCAGTGGAACCAAAAAAGCAGGGTTTCCGGGCTCCGATCTGCTTAGCAAGAAGAATCGGGCGTCGAATGGGAGGCTTGCGAAGCAAATCTGTGCGATATCCAGCCGCCCGCTCCGAACCTTTCCAGGAGAATATTTCACATGGCCAGCAGTATGGTGTCCAGACTGAATCGCCAAAAATCCTTGACAACGGTAAATTGAATCCTTTCTCAGCAACACGGGATACGCGACTCTTGGAAACGATGTATTCTGGGGCAGAATCCCTACCTTGCGATCCTCAGATTTCCAGGCATCCGAGGAAGGTAGATAGCCCTCTGGGCGAAGAACGAAATCATAGTGATATTGCGCCGGACAAGAGTTATTTTTACACATCGTCACAAAGCGACTCAGAGAGCAGTCGCCAATTTTCTCATGAGCGGATGATGTCAAAGATCAAAAACAATACACTGAATTGGCTGCGAGATGCTTTCAGCCTCGATGAACATGAAAGAGCCTTTTTCGAATCTCGCAGGAGCATGCCAATAGTGGGGTTTTCCCAGCAATACTCGACGTCAATGTTCATTGACGGCAGAAGAGTCGCAAGGGATTGTTGAAATTGATTTTTGGGAGCGAGATCATCGGCTTAGTATTAAACTTGATGTAGCACATGGGCTGTGCTATTGAAGATCGAACTTACTGTGCCTCAAACTATTAGTGATAGGAGGACGTATATAGGTGAATACTTGCATGGCTAAATGATGAAATTCGTGCCTATTGCAAAGAAGTCTTTCTATGTAAACCTTTGGTTGATCGGCTATCTGCCAGCGCCTTGCTCCTATTTAATCTCATGCATTTCTCATAGAGCTATTTGCTCGAAGTTCCGGCCTAGCTTTAAGGAATCTGTCAGACATTACGTGTAT
>JAJJWM010000304.1:0-30554 GCA_021655865.1 Fusarium guadeloupense | reverse complement strand
CACTCGCTTATCAAGTACGTTATATGAAAATCAATAAAAATAAGCTCTTTTTTCATCCAGTCTTCTTCTACTTACTAAGTAAGCTTATATCTACTAAATCATAAGTTAAATAACCTTAATCTTTCCCTGTTTTTACTACTATAGTATCCCTTGTTTTATAGACCTCCTTTAAGGTATATACCTTCTGATTAGGGTCTAATATAAGCTTCCTTCTCTTTGAGACTTGTGATTGGTCGTTTTTCTCGCTTAATACCCTATTTTCATCTGTTATTAAAGCTAATTCAACGGCCCGTTCATCGAGGCCCTTTCCAATTGTCCGGAATAAGTGCCGTTTCCTCGGTGTAAGTGCCTTATTGCCTAATTCGTCTCTTGCAAGCTTCATAACATCAGATAGCTTATGTGGCGTATCAAGATAAGGTAATTGAGAGCTTATATTAGCAGGTGGTGTAGTTGGATTGCCTAATTGGGTAAATTGAGCCTCATTTTCATCCGGTATCACATATTTGCTTGATAACGGTCTTGTAACGTTGATAGGCCACAAGCCTGATGCAAGCCAGCCGGCCCGGATCTTCTCTTCGGTAAAGGCACTGGCCCGAGCCTTATAATAACACCTTAAAAAGGCAGCCTTAGCTGTATTCCCTTGTTCAACAAGTGGGGCTTCCATCTCAAGTTCACGGCGGTATATCATCTTCAATACGCTAAATATCGTTAAATCAAGAGGCTGAAGGATATGTGATGTATGTGGAAGAAGGTAACAGGGGTGAATGTTATGCTTAAAACAAAGGTAGGTAAATTCATCTGTTAAATGGCTCTCATGCCCGTCTAGGAAAAGAAGCCTCTTTTCCCCTTCCTTTTTAGGCAATGCATACGGGATGAAGACTTCCTTGAGCCATAGGGCTGAGATCTCGTTAGTAGTCCATCCCTTTGGTGATGTTGCAAAGTGCCAATTGCCTAAAAAAGAAGGATCCCTCGGGAACCATTGTTGTTGAGGCTGATCTCCCTTGAAGATGATAAACGGGATAAGGGCCGTGCCGTCGGCACATATAGCTTCCGTTACAGTCACCCAGCTGCGCCTATGAGGGCTCTTCTTTAAGGTATTCCTCTTCTCTGATTGGCCAATAACTAAGCCGTTGATACCGACCCCTTGGAAGATACCGGTTTCATCCATATTCCAACGGTTGCAGCCGCGGATGATTGTGATCTTGGGATCCTTTAATTGGTGAAACCAAGTCCGGATGATCGTTGCCTTTGATCCTTCAATACGCTTATATTCAACTCTAATCGCTTTGAGTGTTCTGATGCGCTCTGCGCGTGCAAGAAATCGGGTAACCCAATGCTTGCCGAGGGGATTATGATCGCCTTGTAAGCTTAAAATCCGGATGACAAGTTGCCTGATTTGGAAATGCGTTAACGGCGTACAAAGGGTATCTTGAAGCCGTAGCCAATTGATAAGATCCTCTTCAACGGTCGGGCCGAGCCGCTGTTGATCCGAATGAGCCTTAATTCGAGGCATAATGCCTTTAAGTCGGTCCTGTAAGCTTGATCGGGGTACAGAAGCTTCTTTGGCAGCCTTGACTTGTGATTGGCCGTTTTGAACAAGGTTAATTGCTTTAAGCAAATCTTCTTCTATATAAGAAGGCATTGTGGGTTAAGACCGGATGAAAATCAGGGTATTATCTTGACTTTTTGAGTAATTGAATTGATGAAGGTTATGGTGTTAAAGCTAAATGCGGAGTGCCGGGATCCCGGGGTGCCGGGTTCCTGGTCCCGTGACTTAAGTATAATTTATTCTATTCCAACTCTTGCGGTTATATCATATATATCTACTCGCTGTTCTTTTCCGACTACTATATCAATACAGCATGCTTTTTCACTCTCTTGCATCAATGAGCAGAGACCTATCACTCATGACTGCACAGTCGAGATAACCTCACTAGCTCACTTGTACATCCATGAGCCACTTAATACAAAAAACATATATTAATTCAAACTTGCATAAACTCTAGCTCACCATCTGTTGATAAAACCTCTTGTTCATTACTAGCCATGAAGTTGCGTTCGCCGAGCTTCGCTCGCGTCGTCACTTGGCCATTCAATCATAATGTCACTCTGATTCGTAGCTGTTGCCATACTGAAAGGCATTAACTAGCTGGTTGGCTGGTTCTTGCCAGTTCTCTGCTGGCATCAAGTGGCTACAAAGGACACCAATCCTGATCTCTCCATTCCATCCTACAGTGTTCCATATGCTTCCATATAAATTAGTCACGTGAACATAGACCAAAACGAGCCAGGGGCCTAGTGCCTCGTATTTCCCGCGAAACCATTCAGAGACTTAAAGCAGACTGGAGTACTCCAGGAAGAAGTGGTTATCAATTAAGCCGCGAATAAGAACTACCGACAAGCAACTAAAATAGGATAGCGGCAAATTTGTGGGTGCATCATTGGATAGCCGATGGTTGGCAGCAGCATATGTTTGCGAAGTCAAGCTGACTTTTACTGAATCAAGCCCATTTGCACTTCGAGGACCGCTTCGTGCATCACACTCGTCTAGGACAGCCTCGTTTAAAAACCCCTGGGGATAAGGGGGTCTCTGGTTCATTTGCTCTGGACTCACGTAAGGTACGGACTATCGGCTCTCTGATCAGAATGGTCCAAACGAAGGTGACTTCTCCACAAGAAGGTTCCGCAGCGAGAAAGCCTCAAGTCACAAAAAAGTGACTTCGAGAAGTCTTGTAAGTCGGATAAAGTGAGTGACAAGCAACAGTATGGCAAGCAAGACTCAAGTACATTGCTCAGTGAAGTACTGAGTGATGGCACGAGCACAACACACCATTTCCGCCTCTCTCTCCCACGTCGGTGCCAGGCAACTTTTCCATTTGACTGCGAGATAGCACTGTCCATCATCGGATTCATAATGGCCTACGATCTGATCAAAGTTCTTTTCGGGATCCTCGGAATTGAAGGGCGACGGCTGGGCGGTGTCCTGCCACATTCGTGGCCCTGACCCATCGTCAAAAACCCATAGAAGGCAGTCTGGGCTTGTCCAGTCCGACAAAGTCGCACCTAGAGTCTCGGCAAAAACTCCGTAAAACGTCCATGATCCCACCTGAGCAGTTACGAGTATGTCCTTTATCACGACGTGGGCAGACCAGGGAGTCCGTATATGGGCACCTTCCTCCACGCATTGTAGGCAACCAAGGGCGGCCATGGTATGTGATAGGGTTGATTTACGATTTTTGTGTCAGAGGTAGCCTTAGTTTAGTAGCAGGTATGGGAACGACATTGTTTCTCAGAGTCCCATGGCTGGGGGAAATATCTGCTTATATACCCTGCGATCCCAGGTCCATGCTTTCCGTGTGGGATCTATTGATGGAATGGCAGACTGGCTCTTCCTGAGACTGTTTAGGCTGTCAGAATTTGAGGTTTTTTTTACTTGTACCAAGGGGCTGTTTCCTGATTCGAGCCTGGTTAAATCGTGAAGCGTGGTTGTGAGGCCGGAAATCGCCGCAATTGGGTGTATCAGAACGATACGTGGTAAAGCTGCTCCTTCGCCACTCGCAGCATCATCCAGACACCAATCCTAGATCACAAGTATTCCTAAACTCATCTTAGTGGTATTTGGACAGCCTGTTCTGTTCCATCGCCAGAGGCCTCTACGAGTTCCGGACGGCGTGATAGTGGACGTATGTAGTACACATTAGGATTCTCCGCCGTACGATGTTAGAGTGCACTTTGGTCCAACTGGCATCATACACAAAACTCTATCCCTCCATAGTAACGAGTCGATGGGTTGGGCCCGAAGTTGTAGAAGCCAACAGATATGATACGTATGAGAGAAAACTACATACACATTAACCCCTACGTTGCCAGGACTCAATTCTCTTTCCTATTCGTGTTACATCGTTACACTCTCTTTCCACAGTTGAAATCGACACTATCACCTGGGTTCACATTCCTTTGCGACAAAAATCATACATACATCCACAAATCATATTATACCTAATACTTGGGATCACAACGTCTTTTCTCAACCCTTGAGCAGCTCCACTTCAAGAGAATGTAATTCAGCCGCCGGAGACTTACTGCATAAATGGGCAGAGAATTTGCGATATACCAACAATTTGGTTGACACCAAGAACTTGGGCAATCTCGAATGGATCAATTAGCATGAAAAACTTGCTACTATACAAGTTTTGGGCAGGGATTTGACACCGCTTCGGGGGCTCCTGCTCTACTCGCTGACCATCAGCTGCGCTCGCCTCTTTCCCAAAGGTTTACGAACAGATGAAGAGGAACACATTGAATTGAGCGACTGGTGACAAGGCTCTATGTAGTCTTGACTTGTTGGTTCACATCAACAAACTGATATCGTAGCTCAACTTCGACAGGTAAGGATTTTCGGTTACCCGGTCCCATCTTCGTTACCTTCTGAGTCTAAATCCTCGAAAGCGAAAATGTATCAAATCATTTGGCTATTCTGACTCCCAAATGGCAATTGAGGAATTCTGCTCATTTCCACTATCCCCAGATACCACGCTACAAATGGATGTCGTAAATCCTGTTCCTCACACGGCTGTTGGCCAGCAGAACACAGAGCTTGATACAAGCCTCCTTGTATGAACATCGATCCACGATGCGGACATGCATTTCCGAACGCCATCGATGTGCTTCCGGTCTTTTGGGTGGACCTTGCTCGGATGGATTACCAGCTCACAAACAAAGGGGAGATCTCTGCCTTGCTGTCAAGGTGGAGAGCGGCAACAGCCATGAGACCGACAAGATGATTATAACAATGCAGATGCAGCGGAGGAAACCACGCTCAGACAGTCGGCGCAGACGCCCATACAACAGGCTGTTCTAGTCTTCACACCTGCTCAGGGTCCCTGAATTCTTTGATCCGCACAATGGTTAACAGGACACGTCAGTCGGGCCATTCGGACAGCTTTGCTCTCTCAGACCTCTTAGGAACCAGTTCCCGAACATGACCTCGGGGCACGTAGCGACCTCATACCTGTGTCCGTTGCCTGCGCTAATGATATCTATTTCCTCTTTCAGAATGAAAAGATCATCACTGTTGGGCTGTTTGATGGCGGCGCTAGCCGGTACTTTGGGTTGCATGCTTAGAACTTGAGCGGCGGCTTATTTGGACTAGGAACATTCGCCTGTGTGATGTTGACGGCTAACTAAGACAACTTTTCTTTCCCCTTGCTACTGTATCATACTCTCATTGATTTGAAGTGACAGCCTGGATCCTCTTAATCAACCTTACATCGTCCGCATGTGTTATGAAAGAAAGAATACTTCTGACCAGAACACCTCTCATCCGAGCCTGTCGAAAGAAGAAGCAGTGCGAAAGCCCCCCGAAGCCACTGGTCTAGTCAAGATTTGCAGCCCCTCCTCTTACATGGTCCCTCTGCTGCCTATCTTGTTTGCACGCCGCTCTGAGGTTGTCGTTCCTCGAAATTCGACATACATAGCCAGGGATATGTTCTGGGATGATGCTGGCTCGTACCCTCCTCGTAATCAAATTGCTACGCTCGTTGCATTGTCAACGGCCATGTAACCCATGTACTGCCTTGTCCTTGGTGAGGTATCTTACCTTAATCCTGTCATCTATGCCCTCTTTCCCAGC
The DNA here is from genome assembly GCA_021655865.1 of Fusarium guadeloupense. Lineage (NCBI taxonomy): Eukaryota > Fungi > Ascomycota > Sordariomycetes > Hypocreales > Nectriaceae > Fusarium > Fusarium guadeloupense. The sequence goes on along the minus strand of JAJJWM010000304.1, from coordinate 24,922 downwards.
CACGATTCAGGGCACGCTTGTGGGACGATTTAGTACTCGAGTCTCATATCGCAACTTCCTTCTTCAACACCTCCAAACTGTCTTTGTTACATATTCTACTGGGTGCCAAGCTGATTCAGTCTCCCTCAAATTGGGTATACACGGTCCCAGCTCCAAAGAACTTTTCGTCTTTCCTCTCCTCTTATTGACCATATACTCAACCCCGGAAAAGTCGATACAATGACTGGCTTGCTGGCTTCTTCTGTCTCGAGTGCCAAGGCCGTCGTTGGCATAATCAAAGACTTCCTACGATGTTACAAGAATCACACTTTAACAAAATGGTTGATAACCGTTCCTGAACCCGTACATCCCTCCAAATCCTTTACCACTTCCATCGATGGGAAACTGCACTATTCCCCCCCTAGTAGCACGAAGCTCGAGATCTCCCCACTAGCATGCGCCGTCATTGAAGGAGAAAGCACAGTGATTTCTGAGCCCCTGGCCATTTTGAAGCAGTGCATGCGGAGCACGCAGCTTCAGGATGAAATCGACAATGCTCTGTTTCTGGCTGACTTTTTCGGACAGGAAGAAGCGTGCGATTTGCTTCTGGAATATAGACCAGACCCAGGACGTAAGCATTCGTCCAATGGTCTACATGGTGCCACGGGCCAGGGTCTTAAGGAAGAGATCCTCGAATATGTTTGGTTTCTTGGCGCTGACCCTAATGTTTTGGATGAGTTTGGCGCTACACCAATCATGTAAGCGATGCAGTTACCGGCACCTCATGATTGGAAGTCCATCGAGCTTCTCATTGAGGAACGAGCGGATCCATGCTACCGTATCTGTATTGGTGGCGTCTCTTGGCCCTATCCCGACATTGCAAAGGCTATGGGCAAGCCGGATCTAGCGAAACTATTGGAAAAGGCAATCTTGGAAATGTCATAAGACGAGGAAACAGATGTCCCATCGCGTTCTTGATCTATTTGCGCGAGTGATATGGCTGTGACCATGCCCAGGCTTTACTATGAATATCTTGTTGAGTTGTTAGGTAGTTACAAATGCTTATCTATTATGGACCGATTTTATTCTTCTCTTGTCTCATACTCCTCTTAGACATACTCAGCTTTGCACCAGCCATACAATGAATGATCTAGTATACTTTGGATTGCCGTCATGCAACCTTCAGAGCATTGTTGTCGTCTTCGTCATGATCGCATTGCTTGCCTGTGCCCCCAGGTTGCCACGAGCGCTTGTAGATCACCTAGAATCTCCCCTCTACCCCGAGCACATTTGTCCTTGGGAATCGATTTTAGGTCTATAGCCGAGTGATAACCTACTACATGCCTCGGAGAGTTAAAAGTATCGCTATGCCAGAACTGCATCGTCCAACCAGTGGAATTACTAATCGAAGCAACACTGGATGCGAAAAGTGTTACGAGAGTTAAATGAAAAAAGTGCCTGTGTAGCGGAACGAAGGAAAAGTCACACTATTCAATGTGTCACCAAGACGTTCACGCCCGTTGACCACTATCTGCACCAGTACTCCATGCCCTTACAGATATCGAACATTTTCTGAGGAATCGTTCTGACAGAAGCTGTACTATACATACCAATGGTTTCCGCCCGGTCGCTTTGAGAAGTACCATGCGAACATTCGTATCCCTGAAAGCCAAGTCCCAATAAGTTCTGTGGATACCATGAATGCGTGCCGAATAGAATCATGTACTCACAAAACAGTCACTCCAAGAATATAGGATTGCCTAAAACTTGAATGGTCTCACGGGTGTATGAATCGTAAACGACACCTGACATCGCCGCAGTCCAACATGCTACCGCGGACGCCGCAAATAACTGACACATGACTACTGCAACTGGCGCGCAAGGAGGAAAGACGACCGCGGCCATGCCACAGCACCAACCACCCAAAGCGGAGCCCGTGAATCCGAACAAGCCGCCATTTATCGCCAGGCGCCCATCGTATTGGGACAGGATACCAACAAAATTGAGAAGCAGCCTCTCCTCATTGGGATCTTGACGAAGGGCAAACCACACTAGGTCAGTACCTCGATGCCGCCCGCCGGCAACGACCAGCGGTAACAGTTCGTCAGCAAAGGCAATGGGATGGTCCATCACAAGTGGGTAGTAGGCGGGAATGACGAGATGGAACACGGCGGCACGCCCATAATCGGTCGTTGCAATAAGGGCTTCTCTATCAGCTCTCATCCTGAGACAGATTGTCGCAAGATCATGATGATAGCCACCAAATGCAGGACCAAGGGGGTCTTCTATCTGTCTTCCTTCGAATTTAATATACCAATCGCTGTCTGGGTGCCAGACGTAGAAGAAGTGGCGTTGATCATCATGTGCTCCGTCGACGGCAGCCATCTCATTCTGGACGAAGCGATGCACGTAAGATCCGAACCCACCGTTGTCCCAACCTTGTACCTTGGCGACGTTTGCAATCGCGAGTTCGGATCGTATGGCATCGAGGCTTGCACCGACTCTCTTGATGGCACTCGCGACATCCAACAGTACCAAAGATATAGAGCCCAGGGCGGCCGCCTCGAAGTAGGCTAGGAAGGCTGGGGTCGAATTGAACGCATTGGGGGCGACCCTGATTTCTCTCGCTTTAATACTGTTGAGTAACTGTGGTAGAGCGTCCCGGATTTCCTGGTACGTCTGCTCCTGTTGTCTTGAAGCCTTCCCATCTCTCCACTGGTTCCACAACTAAGTTAGCCCTATCACCGCGGGCCCTAATTGTCTGGCGAGTTGGAGGGCCTGTTTGTAATTAAGGGTTCTGGCAATGGAGACGGGAACAGTGAGGCTCATTTCGTCGATGATTATCACGACCAGGTAGACAGAATCGCAAGCGGGAGTCTCTAGGGTTGTCTTCAGTAGTGGCTGGTTATTGGGCGGCGAACGGGAGCCCAAGATGATCAAGGAAAAGCGACAAGGTGAGATCAAGTATGGGGATAGACAGGATCCCCAATACTTAACATCATCAAAAATAAAGAGGGGTAATACAAGCGTGCCGGCCTTGGGTGCGGCCGCCTGAGACGTGCATGTCGTTGGCCAACGATACACCTCCACGAATGGTCGTTGGATGTATGGACGTCGAAAGCATTTCAGCTGTTTGGTGTTCCATTGGGTGATTGCGAGGAGAATCAACAATTGCCAGTTGTGCTGGGAAATGAGGTCTGTCGCCGGCTGGTGAGTCGAAGTGTTGACGTTTGAACCGGCCTGGGATGATCGTACCTTAAGTTACCACTGCTCGCCCTGCATTTCGCTCTTGCCGGCCGTCTCCACGCGTCACGTGCCACAGGAAACACGACACGCCATACGCAATACGCGATATGCGTGCGCCATAGGAAAACATTATCACACAGCGAGAACGAAATTTTGAAACAACAGCTACATATTGAGCACAACACTCCCGCCCGTGGCCGTAATGGCTTTGACGGGTCATTTCATCTTCCCCACGGTGTCTTGATGGCCGCAAAGGTCGGGGTACGGTCGCGGGCGAGAAAAGAGCGCGAAACAATCAGAGCATGCCACGAAAACCACGTGTCCGCGAACGATGACGACCTTAGCTGAGCTACGACGTATTCCATGCAGTGCGACGACGAAGCCCAAACATTCCACCAGCAGCTTCGAAATAAAACATACAGTTACATATGGGTTCTTGTCGGTCGGCCCATCTCCTAGTCAAGGTTTGCGACGTCCCACTACGACGAGATGACGGACAGAACGGTATCACCTCCCGCGTGGTAGAGCACCAGACACCCGGCATGCTACGAATGATGCCACTCAATACTACAGATTACAGACAGACTTGCCCACTGTCGCCCCCACAAAATACCGTATCGAGGGATTGGTCCCCCTTCGTTACCTGGTAACGTCTGAGGAAGCCGCGCGAGAGCTCTCATACTCAGTAATCCGACATCTCGAAACGAGCGGAGCATCGCACTACATGGGATAGTTGACGCCTGCTATTGTCACCATCGCCGGTAGCGATACACACACAGAGAACGAATACATGGCCACATAGGAACCCAGCAGGAGGCAACAAAAGCAGAAAGACATGGAACATGTCGTACATAAAGAGCCTCGGGGTTTAACGAGGGAGGTCATCTTACAGACAAAGCCGATAGCTGGGGGGAGACTGTAGGTATCATGGTCGCACAGCACGGTGCATTGGCACCGACAGAGTCGCAGCACGAAGTCACGAAGGAAAGGTTCCTGAGAACAACAACAGGCAAGAATTTAAGGACGGAGGAGCAAGAGGCGGAAAATCCGAAATTCTCCAACAGAAAGCAAGCAATTTGGGTCATAGATAGCGAACGAGGATCAAATCAAAACGGGAAACTTGGGAACAGCTGGCCTTATTTCAACAACAAGGCGAAGTGGGGCGTTTGCCAGACGGACGTGTCGGCTGTCTGCCGAGTCCTGTTAACCGGGCATAGCTGCAGATAAAAGCGGCCACAACCGTGTAGGATACAATCAAATCAAATCAAATCAAATCATGCGTGCGCCATAGCTGATAGGCAGCTCCAGCGAGATGCATCTCAGGACATCTCACATTTCATGCACATATTCACTTGCATTTATTCACTTGGTACATATTGACACATGTACCATGTATTTCGCATCGTGCGCCCGCCTTTTCTGTGGGCCCAAACACGCACGCGCGCTTCAACTCCGAGCTCTTACCCGTCTCCAGAAACGACACATGCTTCTCTCCAGGCGGAAATCCTCCCACTACTCGTGCGGCATGCATTGCTAAGGACCACGCGACAGTTAGGCATCGGGGCTCTTGCTCATTCTCTCCCCATTATTTTTTTCGGCAACCATACCAGTCTGCATCTTGGTAGGACACAGTAAATGTGCAGCATCATCCAGCATCTGCCGAATGACCAAGGGCGTGCCGAATCTTGCCGTATAGAATGAGTAGATGACGACCGAGGCGCAACCCAAGCAAAGCAGGACACCCAATGTGAGGGAGATGAACTTGCATCGTCCTGCAAGCCTCGCATCACCAGCTGCCAGCTTAAAAAGCAGTGACCAGGTCCAGGTCAAGTACATCGTACGAATCGAGACGCAGACAAACACCATCGCTATCCCGCCAAACGCCGCATACGTGAGCATCCTTCCTCGGCTTCCATTCATTCTGGCCACCGCAAAGACCGGCACAGCACCCCAGATCATCAAGACAAGGAGTATCGTATCAAGGACAAGGTATCCCAAGACCTCCCTTGCTTCATTCTCCAGTCCCGAATCAATCATGGCCGGCCAAAGCTGGTTTTGAGTAGACCATGCCAGAAGGCCTGGTGTCGCTGGCACACCAACCAGGAAGGTCAACTGGATGACCAAGAGCACGGATGCAAGCAAGTATCGCCCAAACCGCGATAGAGGAGTAGTGGCCTCCGGGAACGGGTCCGCATGGACAGACCAAAAGACAAACATTCTGTCCCGTTGGCGAACCATGTGAACGGCCTCGTTTATGCTTTTCTTTCTTTCTGTCTTTTTTTTTTTTTTATTTTTTTTTTAACTAATAGACAGCCAGGTTAATATGCCTCTTGTCTAGATATGAGAAGTTGTCTAAGTAGGCATAGGCCGGGGAAGTCTGGTGTAATGGCTGTGGCTGAATGAGGACTTGGAGCCAGTTACGTGCCTACTGTCTTGATGCTCACCTCGACCGATTGTCGCACCAATATTTATGCCCAAAGGCCCTGTTGCTCGGCTGTGTCGGGGTCGAACCACGCAGTTGCGTAACGCCCCCTCATACAGCTCAAAAGTGACGCTTCATTCCATGACAATAAGGATCAGAACGCGCGGCGGCTATGTGACTTTCGGGACCTTTCTTGTTTTGTGAGTGGATCTCACGTTGCTTCTCGCTATGAGAGGCGACTACCTTGATGCATCAGAGTGCTGGCACAATTCTGGCTAGTATAGCCCCGGCCCAGATCGGGAGTTGCTTCCCTTTAAACAAAAAATCCGTGAGCATAAGCCTGGATATGAATTAAAAGTTATGGTAAAGCTCGTGTAGCTGGTCGTTATGCATGTGGACCTCAGCAGTTGTTCTCCTGGTATGTTGATCCAACAGTTAGCAAGAGAAGCTCAGGATTGTTCATCAGCCTAATTTGAACATCGTAAAGAATAAATAGCCAATGGGCCAAGTGTTGACAGTTAGGGGTTTTAAAATCACTACACTCCTAAAATTGCACATAGTGTAAAAATACCCTATATAAATAACACAAACTAGCTCTTAAAGAACAATGACAACACTGTCATATCATTCAAAAACCTTGCACGTAATTATAAAAGCGTAAAGATAGTAAAAATTTTAAATGGAAAGGCGCAGTCATCATTGCTGATCCTCGCGTTGGTGGGACTTCTATGGTGTATTTGCTTGGTGAGCTGGAAACTGCAGTCCAAATCACGGAAATAAAAGCGGAATACTATGAATAGATCAGGCCGATAAGCCGATAATATTATCGATAGACCGAGTTCGGTAGATAAGCCGATAAGCACGGCGCTTCCCACAATCTCCAATCGCGCATCACATCCAACCACGGCGAATGGAACCAGAACCAGACAAACGAATTAAAAACTGGCTAGCAAGCTGCGACCACTCAGACAACGAACGACAACAACCCGGCAAGAAACGAAAGCTACGTGATCAAAACGATCATCTCCCTTCACCTGAAAAGTCGACAAGCGAGCCAGGTTCATGCAACTGATTCATGTCGATCATCAGGCTATCTATTGTCACTAACGTTGCTGCCACTGCGCATCCTCTTCGGACTTTGTCGCAACTTCTTGCTGCCTGTTTGACCGTGTTTTGATAGAGCGATTTGGAGGAAGGCTGCAATTGACATGCGGTTTAGGTCTTTACAGGCGTGTAAAGCGACCTACTGGTCAGCAATACAGGCTTCGATAATTTCACAATTCATGCAGAGTATATCCCTGTCATAAATTCGTTTCTGGGCTGTTTTATGTTTGGTACTAAGGTATTGTGATGATAATGTAAATGTGTTATTTATTGGTTATCCTTGCTTTGCTGCGCCATGAACGCACCGATTAGGTCAGGGAAGAGTTTGTTCAGCCAATCGGTTAAGGCTACCCTATATCTAATAATCTCTACTCTTGCACTAGACTAAAGGCTACTCTAAGAAAAACATTATTGGCAGATTAATCGTCTTGAAATACGTCAGAAGCCATGGATAATATCGCTACATAAAGGTACAACGAAGGGGAATCATCCTGGAATAATGATATCCATGACAGTACTGGAGCACAGATAATTCACGAGTACGGGCCAATCGGTACTTCATCCAAGTCTGTCGACTTTTGTTTCTATATCAAACCTCCGGAATCGAGTGCAGAAGGTCAAAAGAGTACAGAGGCCATCGTGACACGGCCAGGTATCTCCATCAGCCATACAGAATGGGGGAACTCCTGCAGACATCCAATCGCCCTCTCGATCGAGACTAAGCGTCAGGCCGAGTGGGAGAAGGCATTGCTTCAGATTGCAACCTGGCACTCGGCCCATAGGCGAGCGCTCCAGTTTAGTACAAAGGTTGAGTTCATTGAATTATTGTGCAAGACCACTCTTGGTACTTGGTAGCTTCAACACTCGAAGACGGAGTATCGACGCTCTGCCATCGAATCTCTCTCTAGGTAGTACTGAGAGTCACTTCGATTTGTTCAAGCTACTGAGAGCGCTGCAATGTTTGGCATCGTGGATCAAGGATAAATACTGGCCTGCTTTTCGAGCGGATATCCTGAAGCTGCCTGCCACTGAACAAAAAGGACAATGACACCATCATGGCGTCTTGCTTCTCCAGCCCTTGAACAAGAGAAGTTTGATAATTACAAACACTCTCACCATATGGATCCTTCATCATTTACTCTAGAGGCATCGACATGACGTCTGAATATAACCTGCTAGAGCATGTATGCCTTCCTACTCAAAAAGATCGATGCGCCGGGTAGATCCAAATTCTTGTACGTGCTCGTGAGCTTACTCTGTTGCTAGGGGGTTCATGAAGGCCCAGAGCAACATTCTGTGACGTCGAGCGTGCATAAGCTCGGAAGAAAGGACTGAACTTGGTTAAGGCTTTCAGCCAGCTTTTGTCCTCGAGGGACGTCGGTAACCTTGAAAAAGACCGATTCGGATTCTTGTTCTCGCACTCTCATACAAGCCAAAGTGAGCTGTGGGCATTAGTTCATTTCCATACCACCGGATCACGAAGCAGATGGAACAGGCCGTCCAGGCACTTATATGCATATGTATAGCAACCGACGTCCTGGCTGTCCCCCCTTCCCCTCCCCCCCCTTCGTGTGTGGATGAAAAGAATCGCCGCATCAATGGAGCTTGATGTCAGTATCCTAACCGTAACGGACTGGTACGCAATAGCGTTGACGGGCTTTCTCGTATTACTAGCCCTGCGGCGTATCATACGAACCATCCTCCATTGCATATGTCCACCGGCCTTCGGCATCTACAGGCCCCCCATCTTCGGTCGCCTGGGAAGGAGAATCTCTCAATGGACGGTGATGCGTCTGGCGTATAGAGGCCCATTCCGTTGCGGAAGTAGCGTGGACATCACCTGGGCTCATCTTCTCATGTTTCTCTCGTACCTTACATCAAACCTGAGCTGCATCATCATCGGTGCCGGGGACGTAGTAGAGGCCTACTCTATAGCGGGTAAGCTAGCATTCATTAACCTCATAATCTTGTATATTGGTCCCTGCCTCGACTTCATCGCCTCCGTCTTGCGTTTTCGACTTCGTGTCCAGAGACGAATTCACGCCACTGTAGGGTACGTGGTTGCCATTTTGTCCACCATCCACGCCGTAGGACCGTTCTCCAGACACGGATGGTCTGCCATAGATCAGGAGCACAATCTTTATGCTGCTTTAGTAACGAGCTCGCTATCCGTGATATGTTGTTTAGAGCTGACATCAAACAGGCCCTTGTCGGAATCTACTTCGTCCTCGTACCTATGAGGGCTTTCCCGTCATGGATTCCTTATGAAATGCTACTGTCCATTCACTACCTTGTAGCAGGGTGGTTGGGCTTCGCCATGTGGTTCCACATTCCGATCGACACGCACTTTGCTCGCATCTTCCTCTATGTGATCGCCGGCATCTTCCTGGGCTCTCTGACCTGGCAGATTGGGGAAACTGTGTATACGAATGGTTGGTGGTTCCAGTCGGTGTCCCTCAGTCAGAATGGTAGCTACGATTACATTCAGGTCAGTATGACGCTGAGAAAGCCAGTCAAAGTCGACCCTGGACAATATATTAATTTATGGATTCCGTTGGGTCCGCTATCAGGGCTGCAGAGTCACCCGTTCACAGTTGCCAAATGGTCGACCGGTGCGCAAACAGAATTGAAGGTGTTTGTCGGGGTCAACCGCGGCTTCACCAGCAAGTTACGGGATGCAGTGAAGCGCGGCCTCAAGTCCAACGTTGGTCTTTACATGGGCCCTTACGGATCTACAATTGACATGAAAGGATATGAAACAATCTTGTTGGTTGCCACAGGCCTAGGTGTGGTGGCTGTCGCGCCTTATCTACAGTGGCTAGTGCATGCGTTTCGGACGCGTGAGATCTGTAGTGCGCCCATACATCTGATCTGGCATATCCCGTCCTGGAGTAGGTCCCTGCCTCTCTCATTCCCTTCTTCGATTGACAGGAGGTATAGAACAAGCACATGCGGTTTTTGACATTATCGACTTTGCACTTGCTCTTGACGAAGGTGGTGACACGGAGACCGGGGACGAAAACCATCCGCGAGCGCATATATCGGGTATAAAGATTTCCATGTGCTACGAGGAGGAAGAATGCTCATTGCCCTATAAAGTCCAGCTCTTCATTCGGGAAATGGAAAAGAAGGAGGAGCAAGGAAGAACCAGAGTCAAGGTTTACAAACTTCACTTGCCTCTCAAGGATTTGTTAATCAGCGATACAGTGACGAGCCCGGCTCGCGACGACTTCAAGAAGCCAACCATGATAGCAGGTCAGCCCCTCATTCCAATTTGACGAGCAAGACTAACAGCACGTACAGCGTCAGTTTCCAAAGACATGAGGAACACGCTTGTAGAATTTGCAGAAGAGAATTCGCGCCACGTCAAATTGATGTTTACGGATTATCAACCTTGATACTGTGGGTGTCTTCGTCTCATACTGGTATATGGCGGTTGAAACAACGATGTCATAGATACTCACCCTGGGATGAGGGTTGTACCCTACTACTTATTGTTGCTCTAGAACTCCTCTGAGATGTCGAGAGAGTGGCTTTGTATTTTGGCAAACGTATTTGTAGTAATAAAGAGAATTATCCAAACTACATAAATCAACATCCAATTCCACTCGGGTCAGACTATTAAGCACGTTGTCTCAGCTAGTGTTGCTTGTAGCGTGTCCATTGCCCCTTCCATCAAACTACCTCTGTGTAACTAACTATCCATCTGTTTGTGTATTGGACAAGCTGTGATAGTGCTCCGACTCGGTGAGGGCCGCAGGCTGTGTCCCAAAACGGATGCTTCACTCGGGATTAATTTACTCACGACTAGGCGCACAACATGTGGGATGATTCTCATCTTACCTCTTTGATGGTCCCAAATCTGCTGCGCCGTGCGTTGCTTTCAGCGGGCAGCAGACGTACTTCGTTACCTGGAGCGTTGTTCAGAGTCTCCAAGCACTCATAAAAGTCGACAGCTGCGGGGTAGGCCGTCCACTTTGCGTAGTCAAGATGGTCTCCTCGCATGTCTTTCTTCACATAGCCATTCATGAGCTCTACCGTTACTCGCCAGAACCCGGCGACCAAGTTATCGGTCGTCCCATAGGAACAGAAATGCTGGCCCCCTTTTATTTAAGAAGGTCAGCTAGGATGCCAGTCCGCTATCTGAACGGGATAACTATACAAATTTTGACCTGGCCAGATGTATCCAGTAGCACGTTGGAGCAACTCAACTGCGGGTGACCTATATCGTGTTCCTCAAGGTACAAAAGACCATCCAAGATCTCTCATGTAAGCAAGAATGTGTATGAATGGGGGGGTTTTGTCGAGGCACGAACCTGCTTCAGAATATACGCCAATTCAGGACCACGGACTTTACGAGACGCTGCGATCTCTGCAAGAGATACTGGCATGAATTCATACACTATGGTGAACTCACCTGACGTGGGCATCGTATAGACCCCGATTCCTTTGACGAACCTCCTGTTTTCAATCTTACGGACTACAGATACCTGTTCTTTACTTTCGGATCCCGATAGGGTCCAAAACAAGACACTGCTTTGTTTCTCGTCAAGGAATGCCGGCTTCTCCTCAAAGGCCGCCGGTTTTGTTATCGCCAATTGTACGTCCATATTTCGACCTAGCGCGATCTTGTAGTATCGCTCAAAGTGCCGATCTAGACGATTGCCCTTCGAGTCGTCTGGATTGGCACTTTGCGTGTCATGCTTTGATGATGCGGCTGTTTCGTTAACCTTTACGTGCTTTTTAGGATCCAAGATAGCCGTGGGATTCTCAACTATCACTGGGAGGCCGGCAAAAGCAACTTTCTTGGGAGGCCTCGAGACTTGCCGAGCCTTGTGCTGAATGTCAGGAACACTTTCGAGAAGGGGTTTGGCTATTTTTTGGGAGGTGCGTTCAACACCCGAGGTATCTATTTGCGGAGGAATCACTTTTGATGATTGACTCTCGAGGTCTGCAATAACATCGCTGCCGCTAAAGAAATCTGCAAGCCGAGTGACTCTCTTGTCCGTTTGCTTCTCGTTGTCCATAGCGCTTTCAGTCACGCCATAACTCAGTGGACTGAACATTGCGACAGCAGCATATGATATATATGGCCGAGTCGATAATGTCTACCGGCCAGGCGTGTAGTCCAAAAAGAGTCTGTTCAAGGCTATTGGAACCGCTAGAGAGCCGATCGCAACCGGACCCCTCATCTTTTGTTCCCTGCAACACTGGTTGTGACCATTTTGGCCCTTGTGCCTCGCCTTATTTGTATGTTTCCATCACCTTTGCCATCTGCACCATGATATTTTCCATCAGCAATGGACTCCCGTACTCGCAAAGACAGGCTGAGCAAAGAGAAGCAGCAGCATTTCTTAGGCATAGCAAGCATCAGGTTTGGAGCCCTAGATTTTGACTGGTGCCGGCAACGGAATCCGCTCAAAGGAAGCCCAGATCAGAAGAATGTGGCTAGTTTGGAGGCCATGTTTAGACACGGATGTGACTGGTCCCCGGAACAGGTCAGCCACCAGATCCCGGCCTTGATCGATCCAGCACTGCTCGAAGAAAGTCTACAGAGAGCTGAGAATAACCTCTCTCTTGAGGACCTCAAGAGAGAAGACGGGGCATTTGCGGAACTAGACCTTGCTGATGGTACAGTCATTTGCCTCAAAGGCGAACACCGGGTTCTGGCCTCTGACGCCACAGTTGCAAACCGGAAAAAGCGTTGGATTGTTCGTTTGTACTCAACAGGTATACAAGGCTTCCCCGAAAGATAGATCGAGGAGACTACAGTTCTAAACTGAAAAAAAAAAAAAAAAACAGACCTGAGCGAAGATGCAAGAAACGATCTGGCAGACGAAAGGGCCAGCGAGAGGCAAACGACAGATGACGAATACTTCTACAATATCACTTTGTTCTGGTTGAAGAAGGGCGATCCTGATCAAGGACCCCAACCCAACCCATGGTTCGCTCAGCTTATGCGCGATTCCGAGGGAAAAGCGAAAGACTTGAAGCGGCTATGGTCGGGTCCATCTTCTCAAGGGGACTTGTTGAGGCGATTCCATGAGATCCCCGCCCTCTTCTGGGGAATAAGCCTCGGCAACGTAGGAAAGATAATAGCCATGCCGAAACAACAGGTAGGTGATGATGATGCTGCATGCTTTTCTAAACATTGACGTGTTCAGACCCAAAATCAAATCAAGCGGGTGTATGACTTCTGGAACTACATCTGCGATCAGAACGCAAATATGAAACTGAGGTTAGACATGAACACTGTCAAGGTGGTCAGCGGCAGAGGGTTAGGTGCCTACCTCGGCCTCAACCTTGCCAACAGTGACGAGATCTTGCGTGACTTCGACACCATAGAGCGAGCCGCCATCTTGTCTCGGCTCGAATCAGCCACGACGGATCGAGTGGTTCCAACATTAGGGATCTTCTTTCGGAATACTCTATACCTACAGAGCGTTATCGATTGCCTGAGACACCTGGTTCCACGTCACCATAGCGCGCGGGACCTATGGGACGATTTGAACAACGGGTTTGAAGAGAGAGGCGATGGTCTTTGCTTGCTACAGGTATCTGACACTCGTTGCAAACTGGTTCACGTCAGTGATATCGACCAATTCGAGATCGCACGCAGACAGCTGTGGCTTTTTGCTTTACGAGAATTTCCATCCTTACCTCGTAATGAAACGCCAAAACGAGCTGGGCCCAAGAGCTGTGTGGACGAGGCCAAGCTCTTTGAGCTCGCAGTGCTTGCTCATAGACTCGGATGCCGATCGGACCAGATAGATCATATACGGGCCAATGCGTGCTGGAAACCATCTCCTATACAGCCCGTCTGCATACAGGATCCGGACATTGATACGAAGCCTTACAAGCACGGTAAACCCCATCCCGAGGACTTGAAGAGGTACAGAAGCTCGCTTTTTCTTTCGAATTTCCACAAGCCGTTCGACCCGGAAAGTCTTGAATCATCTTTCTTCTTCATCCAGCGATCGCTCTACTTTGACATCTATCCAGATGAACCGCGCGGTATCGACATGTTACTTCAAAAGGCGGCCGAGGTGGGCGAGTGCGATCTGATTGACGGCGAATACCGGCCTAGGATACAGAAGACCAGTGAACAATCAATACGCCAAGAGGATCAGCTACGTGCATCCATTTCTGAATTGCAGGAGAGATATGACCAGTTACTCTTGCAGGAATCGCAGTGTCAGAGAAGAATTGACGACAAAAAACAAGAAGGGAAAAAGCTCGAGGAGAGCATCAGAGCCATCAAAGCACAGGGACAGAATCTGGAAAATCGGAAAACGCAACTTCAGAATGAAGTGAATCAGGGAGAAGGGGTCAAGGGAGATCTAGACATAGAGTACCGGACTGTGTGTCAGAAAGTTGCAGACGAGCAACAGAAGCTCTCTGACATCAACTCGATGATAGAGACGGCCAATGACGATCTAAAACGCCTTCAGGACCAAACGGCGAATGAGGTAAGTCGCGGAGAACAGGCCAAGGCGGATCTCGACAAACAATACCAAGCTCTCTGTCAGAAAGTTGCAGACGAGCAGGAGAAACTGTCTAACATCAACTCGAGAAGAGAGATGGCCAACGACGATCTAGAACGCCTCGAACACCGAAAGAAGAATGTCGCGGATGTTATTGACAGCTTGGAATCTCGCAAGTGGGAACTCGAATTAGAAGCACAGGAGTTCAGAAGGCATGAGGTTAGAAATGTAGTCTCCATGGCGAGAAAAGAAAAAACACTAATCAAGATCATTAGGATGAGGCGGCCCTCTTTCCGGTCGAAGAGGACACAGACTTGCAAAGGATGGCATTCCCGGTGGAAATGAGGAGAAAAACAAGGGTTGTAAAGACGGAGACAGAGTTGACGGCATGGTTAGAGGTAATTGAGCACCGAGGCTACAGTATGGTTGACCGGCATATGAAGACATTGGTGCCTCACTCATGCTTCAAAGCTTTGAAGGGCGAGGAACAGGAAAAGGGAAGGCGCATAATTCTCCTCAAAGAATTTCATAGCGAGTATGATTTCCTGGAAGAGGGTTGTCTGCACACGACAAAGAAAAGGGCAAGAGGAGAGTCTCTTTCTCGGCATGCCGATGGGTTAAAGGAAAAGAAGAAGATAAGGGTGAATCAAACTAATGATGTTGATGATAGTCTTTAATCATATGCAATATCTTTGGCGAGATAGATCAAGGTTACGCAATCAAACTGTTTCAGCGGGATGACCCGGCATGTGTGTGCTGGAACATTTAGTGCGATAGTCCGCGTGCACTGGCACATTATGTGAACTGGAGCTCTTTAACTAGTATAGAAGATGCGTCTGCACACATGAGCCGGCATACATGTTGAGCTGGTCTGGATGTGCTAGCACAGGTGTTGCACTGGCACATCTGTGCCGGTACGCAGCGTGTGCTGGCGCGTATATGCTGGTGCAATTGCGCGAGCACGCACGTGCCGGCCCATCCATGCCGTTACAGATGAGCTACACCACTTATGCTGGCGTACCTGGAATGGCACACATGAGCTAGGCTGCATCCACTAGTAGCCCTGCTCTGTCCAGCATGTGCCGCTACAAATGCACTGGCACATGTGTACCAGCGTATGTGTACCAACGTACGTGCACCAGCACACGCTGCGTGCCGGCACAGATGCGCCAAAGTAGCGTGTGTACTGGCGCTCCTATACCAGCATCTTACTTGACCTGGCACATCTCTGCTGGCCCGCGATCTGCCCCAGTATACGTGCAACGGCGCGTTTTGTACACTGGCCCATGTAAACTGCCATGTTCCATGAGCTGGGCTGTGCGTACTGGTGTACATCCGAGACATGGAGCCCCGCAAGGGGTCTCATGAACTCGTGAGGTGTAACGCCCACTCTCTACGTCAAACTCGCCGGTTCACTGATAGAACATCGGAAATCGCTCCGCTCACATAGTAATGATTGATTAACGCTCCTATAGAGCTGTGCCGCAGTGCTGGGCATAGCATTACCGCCAAGCACATATGACCTGTGGTGGCATCAGACACTCCTGGCTTTTAGACTGAAAAGTTGTGGATGTCCGAAAGTCCGCCCACCAATATTGAAGATTTTATTGCCATATAATACAGCATCGAGCGCTTGCAACAGCTTCCTCGACAATACACTTAAAACTTGAGAGATATCTTTGCTTAGTCACTTTGACTGGTGGGCGCCAACTGTCCGCGCTCGTGTCTTTGATGGCAGTACTTTTGGGGTATGCTTACCCTACGGCCAACAAGTTACTTATGGCCAAAACCAGACACTGCATCTGCTTGCGAAGTGCATGTCTGTATCTGAAATCCCCGTTATGGGCTAAAAAAGACAGAATTACTACAAGGAAGAACCTACACATGCATGACACACACCGTAGTGTACAATGGGGATTGAACTTCTTTGTAGTTTCATATCACATGATCCAACGAACAGCAAGTCGCCCTCGTACCGCGATTACAAGGGGAATGGAAAATGGCTTATAGAGTGTTGTAACTGATTGGATGATTCATTCACTTCTGTCAAGAACATCCTGGAGCGCAGGAACTTCTTATCGGGACGCCTGCTCCGCGCTGTCGCGTAAGTCATTGACAGACACTGTTATCCGACAAAATCGGTCATGCAAACAAGTTGAAGGGTTTCTCCATTGGTAACCCAGGCCACTAACTGGTCCTAGCTTAAGCCGTTTGACTCTATTGCGCCAAAACCTCGGGCGCACATAACCGTATAGGAAAATGAACCAAACGCTTCAACGACAGCTTCGGCCACGCAGGCTACCTCATGCTCATTCAGGCCTGTGGAACCCGCGCAACGTACTTGATCCATCAAAACGGATGGATTTTCTGCCTCCACTGGACTTTTCGTGCCCTGACGGTTCTTATGTACGGTTTGACCTACTGGGTGACAACTAGACTCGGAGTTGACAAGAGGGTGCAATGTCGATATTCCATGCTTGGTCCTGCGGAGACGTCCAGAAGTCCCTCTGTGGGAATGCACATTGTCTGTAGATCCAGTTTCGGTCGATGTGGCCGCCTAGGATTCGTTTCTGGTTCTTGGAGGCCACGTGGAAGCGCCCTATATCGGACGTGAAGATGAAAGAGGCACCCGCTAACGAAGCATATACACGAACGAGGATTTTTAGGGAAATGTCTCATTCTGGCCTTCCAGAGCGTCCGTTACCCACCACTATCACTCAATTGAGCTGTTGAAATTGGTTTATTAACCCCAGCTTGTCACCCCTTACTTCTCTCGCGCGCCAACCACGATACATGACTCATAATAGCTCATCCGACTCAGAAAACCCTTCACGAAGCTGGTTGACTGATTTGAAAAGAAGAAAGAAAAAAAAGAAACCCCTGTTGTCACCGCAGACATCGATCAACAACGTTTGGAGATGCTTCTCGACTCCTCGCCCTCAACAAGCCCTATCAATCCTTCCACTGGATCAAATAGCAAGACCTGCTTCGAACGGCAATCATGATAACGAGTTGCTCTCGGACGGACGTATCCGGGCGGTGACAGAGTGTCAGCAAAAAGTGAACGATATCATCAAAGAATGTAAGCGGGTGAATATGAGGTACAGAGACCGTGACTGGGATCTGGTGAGTACTCATAATGACCTTTGGGCACAAGATTGGTTCTTGGTGGTTTGACTGCATGACCAGGCATTTGACTTTGCGGATCAAGGCCACTGTCTGAATGGGCTTCGGTATTTAATGTTTGATCTCAGTCAGATGTCTCACCTCGACACGAAAGCGAATGCGCCTGGCGCCGTCAAAAGAGTGCATGAGATTTTTCCACGACCTACATTCATGAGAAATGTAGATGGCAGGGACGTGAAACAGGGCAAGCTCAGCAACTGCTGGTTTGTCGCAGGCTTGACCGCTCTTGCGAACCTCGAAGACGGGCTCACTCAGACATGTGCTGCACATGACACAGGTATATCTCATTTCATACCATGTCGCAGTCTCAAAGGGCACTGATATTTGGAGTAGAAGTTGGTGTCTACGGCTTCGTCTTCTACCGAGACGGAATGTGGACGTACACCATCATCGATGATACGCTTTATCTTCAATCACCATGCTGGGATTCCCCGAGCCCGCAAAGAGCGCTTCTGCAACAGACTGACCGAGTCGACGCCGAAAGCGAATACAAGAGAACGTATCAGACCGGTTCGAAGGCCCTTTTCTTTTCTCAATGCAGAGACCAGAACGAAACCTGGGTTCCCCTCATCGAGAAAGCTTATGCCAAGGCTCATGGTGACTATGCGGCATTGGCAGGGGGCTGGATTGGAGAAGGACTGGAGGATCTTTCTGGTGGAGTGACCACAGAATTGTTCACTTCAGACATCCTTGATCCTGATGTTTTTTGGGACAACGAACTATCCAAGGTCAACCAGGAATTTCTCTTCGGCGCCTCAACAGGTTTCTTAGATGGCGGCTACGGCGAGCGCGATGGCATCTCCGAGGGCCATGCCTACATTATCGTGGCAGCTCATACCCTGAATTCGGGTCAGCGGTTGCTGAAGCTTCGCAATCCTTGGGCTCATACCCGCAAGGGCATCTGGGAAGGTGCTTGGAGTGACGGCTCCAAGGAGTGGACAGCAGAAATCCAGCAGGAACTCGGACATCGATTCGGTAGCGATTCAGTCTTCTGGATCTCGTTCGAAGACTTTATGCGCAAATACTCTCACCTCGACCGGACGAGGCTCTTTCGAGAGGCGGATTGGAGGTGCAGCCAGAGCTGGATCAGTGTCAGCGTGCCGTGGAGGGCATGTTACCAGGAGCGATTCCATATTGTCCTGGCAAAGGAGTCGCCAGTCGTTGTTGCAGTCTCGCAGCTCGACAGGCGATATTTCAATGGCCTGCATGGCCAGTATTCCTTCCGCCTCGCTTTTCGAATTGACCGTGAGGATGACTCAGGCGTTCGGCGATGCGTAGTGCAGTCTCACGGAAACTATTTAATGACACGTTCAGCTTCAGTGGAGCTTCCAAAGCTAATGCCCGGTG
Organism: Fusarium guadeloupense; assembly: GCA_021655865.1. Lineage (NCBI taxonomy): Eukaryota > Fungi > Ascomycota > Sordariomycetes > Hypocreales > Nectriaceae > Fusarium > Fusarium guadeloupense. Next base: position 6,154 of record JAJJWM010000304.1, on the reverse strand, counting down.
TCTATATTATACGCATACGTGTCGCTGCAGAGAGAGACACCTCACTGGAATCAGTTGAGGACGTCATCAAGCAGGAGTGTCGAGATAGGACCGAGAACTTCAAACTGGCACAGGTTGGATTTGCCTACGATGTGGCCCACAACAAGGTTGAATCCTACATCAGTGAAGTGAATCGTTTAGACAAGAAAAACAATCGAGAGAAGGCATCGAAGTGCCGTAAAGAGGCACGCCGTCGAAGATGGGAGAAACGCCACGTCAAACGGGTCGTCACAAGGAAGCAGAAACAGAAGAACGATGAAAAGAAAAAAAGCCACCACGACACTCGTGAAACAATGGATGGTGCGTCTCATGAAGAGGGCGCAACGCAGATAGACGCAAGAGTGTTGGAGAAGAACCCCAATCCTGATGTAAGAGGGACTGAAGGCCCACCCTTGGCAGGCGGCGTTGAAACCGTTGCTGTTCGACATGCGGATACAGAAAGCACCCAAGTGATTGGATCTTGCCAAGGGCAAATTGACAGATGCGATGGTGAAGCCAGAAAGCTCGTGCGTGAAGAGAGGTCTCCAAGAAAGCCCGTATCGATGATGTCGTCTCCCAGAGACGGTAAGCATTTGCTTACGTATGATGAGGCTGGTGATTCTTCAGATTCCCCCATTGACGAATGGGAAAGACTTTACAGCAGCGACGATACCACTCATTCTATACAAAAGGGGTTGAGCGACGTACTGCGTCGGAAGACCAGGTGCGAGCACGATGTGAGAGAGGACCTAGGAGGAGAGGGTACGGACAGCGATGACTCAAATGGAGACAAGATACCGACTCCTTGGAGTGCTGTGTGCATTGTTGGTATACGAGTTTACTCCAAAGATGAAGGTCTAAGACTTCGGACAATAATCGACCGATAATGCCGAAAAAGGGCAGAGAGAAGGTGGAAAGCATATTATTGACATCAGAGATAGCCAGAGCCAAGAGATAAAAGGTGTGAGATAAGCCTCGACCACCATGCATGTGATGAGGTCGAAGTGTCAAGCGGTACTCCTGAAGAATCCCTACTTGCGAGAAATATGTAGTAGCCAAACTTTGACAAGAAAGCATGGATGTGAGATTATGTGTAACGAATTCGACTATATTCTGAACCCTCTATGTTGAAGCTTAGGCTATACTGCCGAATATCTTTCTTGATCTCATTAGTTGATCCGTTCTGACACCATCCGTGTTCAATGGGTTACCCTATTCCCACTCGCGTCTTTAGTTGGTTGGTGACTTCAACAATTTCTGGTCCACCGAGACGCCGGCGTCAAGCCAGTCGGTTAGGGCTGGAGAGGTTTGGCGCACTGGTCAGAGCTGGATCAAGGGCCAAAGGCGGAGTTTATATTCGGGGAGAGCTGAGCATGTCCACGAATAACAGCGCGCATGGAGCGAGTTTTGGTGGCACTCGGCCTCGTTCTTGTTATTGAACCGGTTTCCCCAGAATGAACATTCGTATTGCTTTTCAGCCTCATGAGTCTAGGTTACGGACGCCGGCTGGGTACGGCGTCCAGTGGACGTTGCCTTTGCAGAGCCTCATTTTGAGGATCACACGACGATCCCAAATGGCTGCATGGACTACAAGCGGGCGCTTCTAAAATGCGTCATATGCATGTGATTGATGCCGGGAACGGCTCACGTAGGTACCTTACGTGTGTGCCGATAAACTGTAGCATCGAGCCTGTGTCGGGCCTCAAAGTTCACCGCCACCTTCACTGCAGTACTGCCGGGAGGCTAAGGACTACCGTAAGAGACGGAGACATGGGGCAATTGTCTTATTATCATGTCGTTATCGCGGATTTTCTTTGCTCGGGTCTTGCACTTTCTGTTACGGAGCTTAGCTCTCAAAGATATTGAGATTGTCTTACAGTACGCTGACATTTAAACTTGATCCGTCCCGTCACGCTTCAGTGGCCAGCACACCGCCTGGTGAAAGGTTGCACGCGAAGCCCTTGGTTCTACTGCAGAATCTTAGTCCCGAGCCTGTCGGATCGTTGCCCAAGCGTTGATGCGTCCCAGGATGGTTCAGTGTAAGGGTCCCCAAGATAAGTGGCGTTCTTTACCGCCAACAAAGACACTGTTGTCTCGTTGTGGATGGCTAGACATGTTTGAGTAACTTAGACTCTACAGCCAACAACTTTGAACCACCCTGTTCTGTAGTGTCTGTCACTGGTATCTGAGTCACGATCAGGGTTTGAGCCCTATCTAGCTTACGGTAGGGTGCAAATACTTCATCACTGTAATGAACTATCAGGACAAGTACACCTTTACCTGTACATAATCGCAATGTTTTTCCCGTTCCGTGTAAGTTTCTCCAACTCAGCTGAGCTCTCTCAGAAATAGCAGTGACCCGAAGGCTACCCTGTTCTCCATGGCGCCACTAGTTGCCTTACCAGAACCAGCACACGGAATCTTGGCGGGAGCGAGTCATGTGAGCAATCCTTATTTAGTATTAATAGCCCGAAGGTTCCTTCAACCGATAACGTTTGCTCCCTGTGCTCTTTGTCCTAACCCGATCATTTTCCCCAGCACACTATCCGTATCAAATCATCGATCAACTCCAATGACTCTTATTCTCATTCCTGCTCAAGATTCGAGCGGGGCTCAGAACACCTCCCCTCTCACGCCCTCCGGTGAAACTGAAGCCCTCAACGTTGATGCATGCTGTCCCACCCTTGATGAGCAGTCTGATTCCCGCGGCCAGCCCTCTACCGAAACCTCTGACAAGCAATTTCCTTCCCAACCTGATCAGTCGAACAACTTTGAGGCAGGGCGTACCTCTGATTTCAACTATGCTCAGGCGCTTATCGAACACATAAGATGGATGCAGGGAGATTTGGCGGTCAACAACCATGCACCCGGAGACAATGCGGGACCGCAATGGATCAACCCGGTGGCGGGTCCAGGCGTCACGCAATTCAACGGATCCAGATACTATGTCGACGGCAAATTGATTAAAGAACCTGTCGAAAACAAAGCCGATCAAAATAACCTGACCTCATGCACCTTCGTCAATTCTATCAAGATAGGAAATGGTGATCAGTTCAATGGCTGTATCTATGAGTTCAATGAAGATACCAAAGACGGAATTGAGCCTCTCATGGGTTCTGCCAAATGGATCAGACCGACATATCTGCCTTCAGATCCCTCAAACATGGCGGCTGGGAGCTCTGGAACGCAGTTCAATGGCCACATGATCAGGCTCAAGAGTTCGAGGGGCGCAGATGACAATAAGAGATGAGAGAGTGCATAACAGTTGGAGGATGAAGCACCTTTCTCGTGCACACTCATATCGAAGGTTAAATGTATTCAGTGGACGATACGCATAATCATTATTACTGAGAGCATCCTCTCATACATAATGATTGCAATGTCTACAGGCCAAAGGATCATCAATGGTGTAGTTGATTTCTCCTCAGTAGCATAAATGAGACGGGTTTTTGTACCTCAATCAGGCCACGTAAAAGTGAATATCAAGATGAAGATGAAGCTAAGCCATCCACTGACGGTGGAGGTTCACAAGTGTCGGATTTGGCGAAATCCGGCTTTTGTGGCGCCTCGTGGTACAACGGCGAACTTGTATCAGCCATCAAACACCTCAGCTTTGCCTGACGGTGGTGACTCTTATTCGCCCAGCAATGCACTAACGGAAGTTGCTGGGAGATACCTAGGCGTTTAACCACTATACCAAGGGAGTCACCGAAGTTGCTGAGCATGCTCCTGTTTTTGCAGTAGGATAATTGAATTATGCAAGTACCTCCTGCGTGGATGGCGCGTCTATAGATAGACACGCACGTCTCGCGTAGCGAGGCGATGCAGACGCGGTGAGCGCTCAACTGCTCTACAGAAGCAATCCATCGCCCTCCAAACAACCTTTCGCTATCACTGATACATTTGGCACATAGAGATTTCCTTCAGGGCAAAGGTATCTCTGATTAGCTTGCAGATCGTGACGGCGCCTTCACTGCTCTGTCTGGCGTTTGCTGGATTTTCAGAACCCTCGGGTGCCTTCGGTGGTCTCCCGGTCCATAACCATCGGTTAGTATGCAGGTGTCACTTCCCAGCCTCGACTTAGCGGTCGATGCATCGTAGTGGCAGGGGGTTTGAAAACCGGCTAGGTCTGGCGTCTTTACTAATGCGCGGAGACATTCATTTCTAGTTGATCTCCAGGTTGTCATAAATCGGAAAAGCGGTTCGACTTGGCGCCTCTCACACTGAAGTGATGTGGGCTAAAACTCTAATGCACTGATGCAGTTTCTTGCAGATGCGTGGGCTTGGCACGGTTATGTGGAAGTGATGGGGGCCTCAAACCATATCACCGATTCCCCCAGAACTCGCTAAAGGAGAGAAGCACCCGCGACACCGGGCCTCGGGGTAAGCACAAAGTAAAGGATACCATTCTCTATGCTGATAAGATCCACAAGGAGCCCGAGTTTGCGATGTGTAACCAGGATTAATTCAAAACGGAATTCAGAGTTAAAACATACATATACTCATACTTGTCCGATGCACAAACAGCGTTCACTTTTGAGATTGTGGCATTTGCAGGCTTCTTGATGGAGGAAGCGTTGGGGAAAGGTGTGCGGGAGCAAAATAAGAGACACCCGTGAGGACTTTTTTTTTTACCAGGTTCTTTCATGCATCAGGGTTGATCCAGTACCTAATTCTGCCGTGATGTGGGCAAGCCACATGCTTTCGATACTTCATTTCACGGCCGTGTGGGCGACCATGACAAGTGTCATGCCCATCATACTAGTAATAATCTAGCTGTGGGTTATACACACCGCTAGGTGACAATGTTGCTGATGAATCCTGGTTCATGGGATATCCCTGTTCCTGAGCTGTTGTATACTCTTGAAGTCACACGCCCCTGCCCTGTCCCTGATGTTGTCTCTTGACGCTCCACGAATTTCACGTGGCGAGACCGACCTATCGGGTTCCATACCTAAGCTCGCTCAAGCTAGTTTCACACGGGCCACTGCAAAATCTGGCGGCTGGAGTCTGGAGATGGCGCCCTTCCCGCCCCTTAGCGGCTGGAACGGGGATTCCAGTGCACAGGCCCACGTCGTGCCAATTTCCGGTGTGTGCGAGATGAGCTAAATCGAACGACGTGTCGATTGATGACAAGAGATCGGCCAACAATGAACGTGTGTGCGCGCTAATTGAGAACCAGACTTGGTCAGTTTCAAACCCCCTGCCAGAACGATGCGATGATTGTTAGTAAGAGGCTGGGAAGTACAGTCCCGACCTAAATCAGAGGCCGCCTGGCTTCCATCAAAAAAATTCGTGAGCACGGGCCGGACAGGGGTGATGTGGCTAGTACTACGCGTAGCATGCAGGTCAGGAAACGGACGTTTACCGTAAGCCTAGCTGCCCTTGCGTCGTACAAAGGCCAGTATTGCCCATCGGGCTCAGTGCAATCTCGATGCAGCGGAACCAGTCAATCTAATAACCATGAACGACTGGCAGCTAGATCTTGCTCAGGATAATCAACATAACGACCACTGCTGGGCCTGTATGGCGTAATCGATAAGTTTTGATATCAGCTCCCGTTTGAGCATTATTCCGTAGGGGTAAGGCACAGCAACAGCCACATCACCCTTATCTTGGCCCGTGCTCATAGACTCTTTGATGAAAAAGCCAGGCGGCCTCTGATTTCGGCCGGGACTGTAACGACACTCGCATGGTAGTTTGCAACTTGGCTGGGATGGTGATTGCTAACCAAAGCGTGGAGCACTACTAGCCGACCTGAAGTCTTCGTTTCCTCTACATCGAAAACAAAAATCCATCACCATACTCGCTCGGTATCAGTCAGAGCATTTTAGGCCGAGTTTTATGGCTGGGTGGCATCGACGCCTTTATATTTGGGGTAGTGAATGCTTCGTTGGGCGGCTTGAATAAAATGGGGGGCTGGGTGACTCTTGGAAGAACGACGATGATTTCGTCCTGAATGCCCACATTCTCTTCGAGACCATCTGAGCCATTCTGCCGTGCCTGATGCTTCGATTGTATACTCCGCTGATTCTGCTTCTTCATCTCAATCCGAAGCTGCCGGTCTGCTACTCTCTTAGGCTGCTTTGTTTCTTTTTCCTGCCGTTTTCTTTCCTTTTTCTCCTCCCGCTGCCTC
>JAJJWM010000299.1:69388-134607 GCA_021655865.1 Fusarium guadeloupense | reverse complement strand
GAGAGGAAAGAAAAGTAACAATAGAAGGAGGGGAATGGGGATCGAAGAAGAATGGCGGAATGGGTTGAAAGGATGAGGTATAAAGAGAGAGAGGTGGAAGAAAGAAAACTTGAGGAATGTACATTTGTTAAGATTCGACGAACGTGTTGAGGTGTAAATACCGATAGGTCCATAGCTGGCGTGCAAATATGAACTGTTCTGTCATTCATAGGGATCAGACGAACCATTGCTTCTTATTGAACAACCTTGTTCTGGACTTGTACTTACTGGCATAATTGCAGCTGTAGCGTTTGTAGCTCAGTCCTTGTTCTAGAAACGGGTTATGTTCGATGATGGTGATATGCACCAGCCACATAACCATATATCCGCTTTGTGCTGTTCAAATCCTCCGATCTCGCTGTTTCAAAACCCCCATCTTCCGTAGATCCAATCTTTGATGCGATAGGGTCTACGACTTGTATGGACTGTAGAGTTGTTGAGCCAATCTGGGCAAGTGAAATACAATGCTCATAATTGGAGCAAATGACGACAAACTCTAGTATCCACTGACATTAGTCATCATTCATCTACCGGTAACCGATGTCGCAATAGAGATGCTCAAGATACACGGATTGTGGAGAGGAGACTGTTAATGACCCAATTGAAGAAGAACGTCATCTTTTTGTTCTGATATTATAGGTGAGAATATATCGCAATACCTAACCCAAGTGTTGCGGTTCTCTCTAACACGTAAAAGGGTCGTGGCCGCCTTTCATGTTGCGCTCCATATTAACACCGAGCCGCCCCTCTCAGCCCGTGCTCCGGATCGCATCCCGAAGCATCAACTCTCTTTACGTCTCTAGATCGTTTTCGAGCAGTGTCAGCGTCATGAGCCAAACTCAGAAACTCAAGCCCGCGGCTCGAGTGCAGGGCCAGAAGAAGGATGTTTGGTGAGCCTCTTTTGTCCCACGCCTCAATGAGATCGTGGCTCCTAATTCGCCGCGGAATAGGTCCATGATTAATGAGGCTGCTGCTTCTTCGCCCATCCAGCCCATTGTGAACTTGGGACAGGGCTTCTTTGGATACAATCCTCCCGACTTCATCCTCAACGCTGCCAAGGAAGCCTTGGACCGTGTTGAGTGCAACCAGTATGCTCCCGCCAAGGGACGACCGAGGTTGAGAAAGGCTCTTGCGGATGCGTACTCTTCATCGTGGGGTCGTCAGTTGGATCCTGAGACCGAAATCATCATTACCACCGGTGCAAATGAGGGTATGCTGAGTGCCTTTATGGGCTTCATCGAGCCAGGGGACGAAGTCATTGTCTTTGAGCCTTTCTTTGATCAGTGAGTGCCACTGCTGTCCGTCTAATGAACCCACTAACAACATTCCAGATATATCAGCAACATTCAGATGCCTGGTGGAAAGGTTGTCTATGTTCCGCTGCATCCTCCCAAGGAGGGAGCCACCAAGAACTCTTCTGCCGCGGACTGGACAATTGACTTTGAGGAGCTGGAGAAGGCCTTTACTCCCCGTACCAAGATGATTGTCATCAACACTCCTCGTGAGTTCCTACCCGAGACATGTGTTTGGTTCATTGCTAACAGCAATAGACAACCCTGTCGGCAAAGTGTTTTCGAAGGAGGAGCTGCAAGGAATTGCGGATCTCGCCGTCAAGAACCAGGTCATTATCCTCTCAGATGAGGTGTACGATCGTCTCTATTACGTGCCTTTTACCCGGATCGCCAAGCTTTCGCCTGAAACAGAGAAGCTTACTCTTACTGTTGGCTCTGCCGGCAAGAACTTCTATGCCACCGGTTGGCGTATTGGTATGTTGACCCTGTTCCTTGACAAGTGGAGATACCTGTGCTTACTTCTTGTTCAGGCTGGCTGCTTGGCCCTCCGGAGCTTATCCAGCATGTTACTGCCGCTCACACCCGCATCTGCTTCTCTACGCCCGCTCCTTTCCAAGAAGCCGCCGCTATCGGATTCGAACAGGCTGAGACCAACGGTTTCTGGGATGAGACGATCAAGGAGATGAAGGGCAAGGTGGACAGACTGAAAGAGGTCTTTGATGAGCTTCACTTGCCCGTGACATATCCTGAGGGCGGTTACTTTCTTCTCGTCAACATGGCCAAGGTGAAGCTGCCGGAGGACTACCCCTTTCCCCCTCACGTGGCGAGCCGCCCACGCGACTTCAAGCTTGCATGGTTCCTGATCCAGGAGATTGGCGTTGCGGCTATTCCTCCGACTGAATTCTACACCGAGAAGAACGCATACCTGGCGGAAGACTACATCCGGTTTGCGGTGTGTAAGAATGATGATGTGCTGGAGCAAGCCAAGGAACGGCTCAGAGGATTGAAGAAGTATATTCAGGAGTAGACGTGCTTGTGTGATAAAGAGGTAGACGCTAAGAAATGAATTAGACCATTGGTAGAAGTGCATCGACCTCATGAACTGTTTGTGAATATGTGCCATGGTGATTGTTCCACTTGTACACGCAGTTTAAGAGACAAACTCGGAGTATTAATAAAACGAATTGGCAACTTTCCGGTTGGTCGCCAAGATGCAGATGCCTAGTGTTAGCTACCTTACCCTAGACTTACAGGGTGTTTGGATTGTTGTGACTGTTATTGATATATATAGAGTATTATAACTGTAACATAACTAATACTCAATTATCTCGATGCAAACTACTCTGACCGCTATACTATCGACAAGTCTCTCAACTCCGATGTCAAATGGAGGTTCCCGATCGTGGGACAGTCCTATCGCGACGCGGAGCCGGCCGTTAGCGCTGTAACAGTTGTAATGTGGGGTATACTCAGGTCTAGGGAACCTTCCCCGCACAAATACAAGCGCAGTAGATTGGCTGTGCAAATGTGCTCTTATCAGTGGCGATTGTCAACGTTTACACGTCCCCTCGAACAAATACGATATGCAGTGATTCCATTCGCTCATCTATCCAAAGGACCTTTCTGTTTGGGAAAGGAATGAACCCTTTGTCGTACAGAGGCGGCTCTTGTCAAAATGACGCCGAGACGGACGCTTACTTGAACCGCTATCTAACCCGTGCCGGCCTGTCTCGTGAGCCTCCCTCCCAAGTACAACACCTCGGTTCGATTTCTTTGATAAGGTCTAGAACCATTTAAAAGCCCTAGTGTCCCTTTTCTTTTTTTTTTAATATCTATTCTTGCCCCTTTCTCTCTCTGATTCTCGTCATCTGGCTCTGACTTGCCAGGATCTCATCCATCATGGCGCCAAGCGCTGTCTCCCCCGTTAGAGACACAAACCCTGAACCTTTGGCCACCTTGACTTCCAAGTTTGACGATACACTTCGATTCTATCTCAACGGAACAAAGGTCGTTCTGGACGAGATAGATCCTGAAATTACAGTGCTAGAATATCTACGAGGAATCGGTCTTACAGGGACGAAGCTGTAAGCACTCCTCTTGCCTCATCCTATACTGTTCTCCCTTGTGATGCTGACAACTCTAGTGGCTGTGGCGAAGGTGGTTGCGGAGCTTGTACTATCGTCGTCAGCCAGTATAACCCGACAACCAAGCAGATCTATCATGCTAGCGTTAACGCTTGTCTAGCACCTCTCGTCAGCTTAGACGGAAAGCATGTCGTTACGGTTGAGGGTATTGGAAATTCACAGAAACCTCATCCTGCCCAGGAACGTATCGCCAAGTCAAATGGTAGCCAGTGTGGCTTCTGTACTCCTGGCATCGTCATGAGCTTGTATGCCCTGCTACGGAACAACAGCTCTCCCTCGAAAGATGACATCGAAGAGGCTTTTGACGGCAACTTGTGTCGATGTACCGGCTACAGATCCATCTTGGATGCGGCTCAGACATTTAGCGTTGATAAGCCTGACATGAAGTCTAAGAAGCCAGGGGGCTCCGGATGTTGCATGGAGAACGGTAATGGTCCCCCCAGCGGAGGCTGCTGCATGGACAAGGCCAATCTGGACGACAAACCTATCAAGAGATTCACACCCCCGGGGTTCATCGAGTATAGTCCTGATACAGAGCTCATCTTTCCACCAGCTTTGAAAAGGCACGAGCTACGACCACTGGCCTTTGGAAACAAGAGGCGGAGATGGTACCGTCCCGTAACTGTCGAGCAACTCCTTCAGATCAAGAGCGCCCATCCTCAAGCAAAGATCATTGGTGGAAGTACAGAAACCCAAATCGAGACCAAGTTCAAGGCCTTGCAGTATCCTGTTTCAGTCTATGTTGGTGACATTGCAGAGCTACGACAGTATAGCTTCAAGGATGACCATCTCGAGATTGGCGGTAACGTTATTCTAACTGATTTGGAGAATATCTGCGAACATGCTATCACACACTATGGACACGAACGTGCTCAAGTCTTCGAAGCGATGCTGAAGCAACTCAAGTACTTTGCTGGTCGACAGATTCGAAACGTTGGTACTCCAGCCGGTAACCTAGTTACAGCATCGCCAATCTCGGATCTCAACCCCGTGTTATGGGCTGCGAATGCTGTGTTGGTGGCCAAATCATCTACGAAGGAGACGGAAATCCCCGTTTCTCAGTTCTTCACTGGTTATCGAAAGACAGCACTCCCTCAGGATGCAATCATTGCATCAATACGTATCCCTGTTACTCAAGACAAGGAGTTCTTTAGGGCATACAAGCAGGCAAAGCGAAAAGATGATGATATTGCCATTGTAACTGGAGCGCTGAGGGTACGATTGGATGATCAAGGTATCGTTCAAGAGGTTAACCTCATCTATGGTGGTATGGCTGCTATGACAGTTGCTGCCAAAACAGCCATGGACTATCTTATCGGACGACGTTTTGCCGACTTGGAAACTCTCGAAGGAACCATGAGCGCACTTGGCCGCGACTTTGACTTGCAGTTCAGCGTCCCAGGTGGTATGGCGTCTTATCGAAAATCTCTGGCTTTTGGGTTCTTCTACCGATTCTATCACGATGTTCTCACCATTCTTGACGGCAGTTCAGACCAGGTTGATAAGGAAGCGGTTGATGAGATTGAGCGAGACTTGTCAAAGGGAGAGGTCGATGAGGACGCTGCGGCAGCCTACAAGCTGGAAGTGACTGGAAAGTCTAACCCTCATCTCGCAGCCCTGAAGCAGACCACAGGCGAGGCCCAATACACCGACGATATCCCTCAGATGAAGAATGAGCTTTACGCCTGCTATGTTCTCTCCAAACGAGCTCACGCCAAGCTTCTCTCAGTCGATTACACAGAAGCGTTGGATATGCCTGGTGTTGTGGACGTTGTGGATAGAAAGGACATGCCATCTGCAGAAGCCAACAAGTTTGGTGCTCCAAACTTTGACGAAGTCTTCTTCGCAGAGGATGAGGTATTGACTGTTGGCCAACCTATTGCCCTAATTCTGGCAACCTCTCCTCAGCGGGCTTCTGAGGCAGCACGGGCGGTCAAGATCGAATATGAAGATTTACCAACCGTCCTCTCAATAGAAGACGCTATTGAGGCTGACAGTTACCACAAGTTCTTCCGAGAGATCAAGAAGGGAGATACGGAAAAGGCTTTCAAGGAATGCGATCACGTCTTCACTGGAACGGTGAGAATGGGTGGACAGGAGCATTTCTACCTTGAGACAAACGCCTGTCTGGTTGTTCCCAAGCCCGAGGACGGAGAAATGGAGATTTTTGCCAGCACGCAAAATGCTAACGAAACGTAAGTGCTCACTACCTTAGCAGTTTAAAATACTAACTTTTGATAAGGCAAGTCTTTGCATCACGCGTATGCGACGTACAATCAAACAAGGTTGTGGTTCGTGTCAAGCGGTTGGGTGGTGGTTTTGGAGGAAAGGAGACACGATCAGTCCCACTAAGCTCTGTTCTGGCTCTGGCGGCAAAGAAGACAAAGAAGCCTGTCAGATATATGTTGACGCGAGAGGAAGACATGGTTACGAGTGGTCAACGACATCCTTTCCTGGGCAAATACAAGGTTGGAGTGAACAAAGACGGCAAACTCCAGGCTCTGGAGTGCGACGTCTTCAATAACGCAGGATGGACATTCGATCTCAGCGCAGCTGTGTGCGAACGAGCCATGACCCATATAGACGGGTGCTACGACATTCCCAACGTGCATATCCGGGGACGCCTGTGCAAGACAAACACAATGTCCAACACGGCATTCCGAGGATTTGGCGGGCCTCAGGGCATGTTCATCGCCGAGTCGTACATGGAAGAGGTGGCTGATCGGCTGGGCATGCCTGTTGAGACGCTACGAGAAATCAACATGTACAAGAGCGATGGCCAGACGCACTTTGGACAAGGCCTGGGAGATTGGCATGTGCCACTCATGTATAAGCAGGTGCAAGATGAGGCCATGTACCAGGCACGTCGACAAGCCGTTACCGAGTTCAACAAGACCAGCAAGTGGCGGAAGAGGGGCCTGGCGCTGATTCCAACCAAGTTTGGTATCTCGTTCACCGCCTTGTTCCTGAATCAGGCTGGAGCATTGGTGCACATATACCACGATGGTTCTATTTTGGTAGCTCATGGTGGTACTGAGATGGGGCAGGGCTTGTACACCAAGCTCACTCAGATTGCTGCACAGACCTTGGGTGTACCATTGGATAACGTCTTCATTTCGGAGACGTCAACAGTCACAGTGGCCAACGCATCTGCGACAGCGGCTTCAGCCTCGTCAGACTTGAACGGATATGCCATTTTCAACGCGTGCGAGCAACTCAACGAGCGACTGGCACCGTACCGAAAGAAGCTGGGCCCCGAGGCGACCATGAAGGAGCTTGCTCATGCTGCCTATTTTGACCGTGTGAATCTCTCAGCACAGGGCTTTTACAAGACACCTGAGATTGGATACGACTGGAACACGGGCAAGGGCAAGATGTTCTTCTACTTTACCCAGGGAGTCTCGGCAGCTGAAGTTGAAATTGATCTGCTGACTGGAACATCGACTTGTGTGCGGGCAGACATCAAGATGGATGTGGGCCAGTCGATCAACCCAGCGATCGACTACGGCCAGATCCAGGGCGCTTTTATCCAAGGTCTTGGCCTCTTCACAATGGAGGAGTCGCTGTGGCTGCGGAACGGACCGAGTGCAGGACACCTCTTTACACGGGGTCCCGGCGCGTACAAGATCCCCGGATTCCGGGATATCCCGCAGATATTCAACGTGTCGTTGCTGAAGGATGTGGAGTGGAAGGAGCTGCGTACGATTCAGCGAAGTCGTGGCGTGGGTGAGCCGCCCTTCTTCATGGGCAGCGCTGTCTTCTTCGCCATCAGGGACGCGCTCAAGGCTGCTCGGGCGCAGGCCGGAGTGTCGGCCAAGGTAGGCGACGACACTTGCGAGGGGCTGCTGAGGCTGGAGAGTCCGGCGACTCCTGAGAGGATTAGATTGGCGTGTGAAGATGAGATTATGCGCAAGGCGAGGGTTGTGCCTAAAGAAGGAGAAAAGAGCTTCTTTGTGGCGATCTAAGTCGAGATTTGTGCAGGTTCGGTGTTGGGGCATGGGTTGGTGGTTTATGGAGTATGGTTTAACCTGATCAGGATGAATATACATGAATTTTACGAGTCAGATGGTATACCGAATCAGATTGCCTAACCGTTTATTTAATAAATATTCTAATAAGTAACTCTGATACACTTGAGGGTCTAAGAAATTTCCACAACAAACGTAGGGTAAACAAGCAGACGCCAGCTTACATGAGTAACTTGATTTGGGCGGTGACGTTCTCGCAAATAGCAATCGAGGGAAGTAATCAGAGCAACCCCAGACGAGCGATTACTTAAAATGGCAAAGTGTTTGAGCGCTGGGTGTTAATGCAATGGCACCAAACTACTCTTACTTTGGAGCTGGGCTATGGCACAGCCGGAGATGAGAGTTGATGTAAAGATTGAAGCTTTCATCGACTTCTACACTTGCGATTCACTCACACACTCACTCTATCGCCATATATATTGCAGCCGAAGGATGGTACGCGTAATATGTGAAGTAACATTATAGATCTGGACAGATCATAGCAACCTAGGAACAGATCATACTTAGGACACTTATGTACCATGCAAGTTACTGTCTGCACAATGAGGTGTTTACGCTAACCAAAGCTTGTAACGCTGTTACTTTAGTCCAGGTAGAATATGTACCTATGGTAGAGGGCGTAGCAACATTTCATACTAGGCCGTCGACTTTCAAATAATACGTGCATTGACCCTATGCCTCTAGGTAGACGATTCAGAGGCACGGAGTATCACCCGGACCCGCTCCGGCCGCGGCGGACATGTTCCATTCCATTTGCTTGAGGTGCTCACCGTCGGGGACCGTTGTCACCTTCCCTAAACCCCACCTGCCGCCTTCCCTTCCTGCGCTGAGTGCCAGGAGAGGAAGTAGGTAGGTACAGTGAGAACACCTTTTGCTAGGTAGCTTTAATTCATTTCTTCCTTTGACCTTAACATCGATACTTGTCCTTTTCATCATAACCATCGAATCTACTGTAGTTTTGCTGATAATCACCAACACTTTTACAGCTCATTCAAAATAAACTACAGTAACTAGGTAAGTAGCTGATCTTACAAACAAGAACCCACTCACACTTGTCTCGGTGAGCTGTGTGCTCTTCTCTATTTCTAGCGCCCCCACAGTAAGGTAGGTAGGTGGCCGACTAACCTCGCCCAGCCTGTTTCGGCCCCAAGCCTAGGCCAAACTTTACCGTCCAGGTCCTCATCAGCCTTTTTACCTTTCTTCTTCTCTGTCTCGGACTGTTGCTTGCTCTGGGCTTCCCTTAATTTATCTCCCTCGGGCCAGCCTCGGCTGCTGAGCTATCAATCTACATCTCCAACATTGTCGCAATCGACTCATGTCTATTGCATACTTTTAATCTAATCCCTTCGACCGTCTCGGCTCACACCACCTCGGCCGCCACTTTCCATCTCCCCTCCCCCTCCGCGGGACCATCTCACGCGCGCGACTCTGCCAGATAAACCTCGGAATCAACAGCCGTCGGCGACAATCAAGCATACTCTCCAACCGCGCATACCACCACCGAAGTCGCAATTTAAACAGCCAGCCGCCGACAACGTGCGAATGGATCGTATCGCTTCGGCTGAGTCGTAGACCATACAAGACCGCTGCAGCGAGCCGCAAATGATCTGCGAACCTGACGCCGCCTTGCGTAACCCCGAGATCCAATGGGAGCATAGGACAAAATGACCGACCGAAATGCCACTGCCATGGGCAAGAGTACCAAGGAAGACCCAGCCAAAGCCGACGACGGCAAGGCTGCGAATCGTGACAAGAGCTCAAATACTACTGCCTCGGGCAACCAGAAGACTCCTGCAAAAAAGAGACGCAAAGTTAATCACGGTACGTCTACTTAATTATTGCCCATTTCCTGCTTAGTTATGTCTCACTTGGGCTATTGCGCAATGCGCCTATGCGTAAACCAGCGTCGGGGTTGGGAGTGACGGTCATGGTACTTTGGAATCTACCAATATAGTTGAGATTGAAAGGATTCTGAATCGCGACCAATCAACTCGTCAGTTCAGCGACTCTATGACTCTCAACCCCGACAAAAGGCTTGTTATGCGGCGCATATATCTATCTCAAACAAGGATAATCTGGGCTGACACGACTGGGGCGCGTTACTACAGCTTGCGTATATTGCCGACGATCTGTAAGTCAACCCCAAGTTAAACGACGCGCGCTCGCATTGGCTCGGTCTGGGTTCTTGAACAGCCTTGAGCGTTCCAATACGCAACTTCATTTGTCAAGTGGACTCGTGTACGACAGCACAGCGTCTATGAGTTAACTATGCGTCTTGTTGACCCTTACCTTGCGTCTGTGAGTGTTGAGAGACTTGTAGCTGACCCTGCTTTTTATGTATGTATAGCATATGACTTGCGATCTTGTAAGTGAGATCCCAAGCAGCCCCTGCCTCCCTTTCTCATGACACGTTGGGAAGCCTAAGCCGCACCTGCTGTGTTCTGCGTCTTGGAGGGGAGGGGCTTGCTTTTCTACACCATCAAGGCCATGCCACTGACGTTGTGAATAGGAGAGGCCATGTACAAGATGTATCAAGCGCAATATCGGCCATCTTTGTCACGATGAGCCTCGCGATGCCGATTCAAAAAAGGCTAAGAGTGTCCAAAGCACTCAGAGCATACAAAACTCGTCTGTTGTTGACGAATCGGACGCCCAGTCTGATATGGCCCGTAGCTCCATCTCCAGCACCATGGGCCCACCGCCTCCGACCTTTGACACAACAAGGCAGCGAGGTTCCAAGTCATTTGGGGGCGTGTTGGGTCATGGTAGCCCGCTGGCCATTGTGCAACCCGGCCAGGCCTCGGGGCTGCAGGGCAATGCGTTGAACAACGGCAACGGTAATGCGAATCAATGTACGTGTTGTGTCCCTTTGTCCTTCCCTGAGAGGGGCCTGTCCATTGTTCCAGTTTTTAATCACGAGCGGAGCATGGGTGGGCTGAGATTGGGGCTGTCCTCGAATCTGTTCCTGATCTGAGATCGCTGACACGCCACCTAGTCGCGGGTTTCCAAGATGCGTGGATGACAGCTCAAAACCATTTTCATGACATGCACAGCTATCATCCCAACTACCTGATTGCCCCAGAAGTCACCCACGAATTCAACCTTCTCAACGACTTCCTCCATACTGGACTACTCGATGACGGCGGAGTGCCGTCAGATGATCAGCAAAGCCCGGCATTTAAGAGGTCGAGCCAGAGTCAGTCGGATATGCTACCTAGGTTTGGGAATAACAATTCCCTCGCAGCCAGTGGTTCAAACCCAATGCCCAACATGTCAGGAGGAGCAATGCTGCCACCCCCGCCGAATGTTGAAGGCAAGAACATTCCACGACCGGGAAGCGTTGTGCCCGCCGACAAGGCTCGCGAATATTATCTACAAGCTGCCGATCCGTCGGGCAACGACACGCCCGAGGAGCGCATGGCGCGTGTTCTCAAGGCCAAGTATGACGCTGGACTACTCAAGCCGTTCAATTACATCAAAGGGTATGCTCGCTTGGGTACATATCTCGACTCACACATCGCGGCGTCGTCCAAGCAAAAGATTCTGCGGACCATCAACCAGTTCCGGCCCAAGTTCCGAGAGAAGGCACATGCTTTGACGGACATGGAGCTTGTGTACGTCGAGATGTGGTTTGAGAAACAGTTGATGGATTACGACCGGGTGTTTGCAAGCATGGCTGTACCTGCGTGCTGTTGGCGAAGAACCGGCGAGATATTCAGGGGCAACAAAGAGATGGCCGAGTTGATTGGTGTGTCAGTGGCCCAACTTAGAGATGTAAGTCTTGCTTCACCTACACCCCGTCGTGACTGAGCACTCTGTTCTCAGGGTCGAGCACAGGGGTGACTGCTGAGATGGATTGCTAATTCTCGCTTACTCTAGGGCAAGATTGCCTTGCACGAGATTCTCACAGAGGAGTCAATGGTGCGATACTGGGAGGAGTTTGGCACGATTGCCTTTGACCCAGAGCACGAGACCCTTTTGACGGCCTGTTCGCTGAAGAATCCTAACCCCGGGTCGAGCCATCCGATTGTGAAATGCTGTTTCTCATTCATGATACGACGGGATGAACATAAACTGTAAGTATTGACTACCTCTGTGCTATCCTCTGTACTTTCTTTGCTAACTGCTCTCGAACAGGCCAGCCTTGATTGTTGGCAACTTCTTGCCTCATGACCCGCCAGTTCAATAACAATAAGTATCGTGAGATACGATACATTCAGAACACATTTCTTGGTGAAGCCTGTCATACTTGCGGGAGAATGCTGGTTGGCTTCTTGAAATGTAATAAAGAACGAAAAATCTGAGAAACGGGAATGGCGCAAGGGGATACGCATGGACTGGGAGCGTATGTATTTTATCCACAATACGTTAGATAGAAGGTGACAGTTTGAACATTGTCCAGTCATTTTATGCGAGTTAACGGTGAAAGAGTCCAATAAACTGGTGTATTTTGAGCTTCTCCGCTTTCAGCCTCGGGAGATTTGATAGTGTTGGTCATGGAGGGAAGGAGCGCTCACACTGCTCCTGCCCTATATATTAAGCAATGGGCTCACATGATATACAATCACGTTCAGAATTAGTGCCTCAGAAAATATTTCTCTTCAACCATCCCTTAGTTATCTTGATACCCAAGACTTGGCCATGAAAAATGTCCGCTTGCCTCTCTTTCATAAGCAGCATGTCATCGACTGATGTATCAAACGCGAGCAACACCAGAAAGCTCGAAGTGATTCTAGGTAATCCAAGTCTCTTTTATCTTTGTGATAAGGCTCACTGACCTGGAATACCAAAAGAGTTTGCAACCGACCTCCTATCCAGACTACCCACGTCCCACGATCCGAGCTTAACTGACACCCTTCTCTCGGACCTCAATAACCACATATCCACAGCCAACAGCTTGAATGAGGGCCGCATTATCCTCCCGCTTGATCTCTCCAGGAAGGGGAGAGAAGTTGGAAGGCAGCTGTGGAACGAATGTATCAGAGAGCGGAGGAAAAGGAATGACTTGCCACTACCTCCTTCGAGGATACAACTACAAGTGCGCACCCGAATATTGGGCTTTCTCATCCATGCTATAACACGAGAAGATCGACGAGGTAGAAGAAAGGATAATGTCGAAGAGGCGATATGCATGTTGAGCCTGTCGCTTACTCTAGCGAGAGTCTGTATCGAGTCGTCGGACCTCGAGGCGGCACAATGGAGCATGACCAAGGCGACTAAATATATACTACGGCTCAAGGATATGGAAAGCACCAGCTGTGAGGAAAAGGCACATATAAACAAGATTGATGCGGAATATGTAACCATGCGTTGCGCTTTAGTAAGTCTGAGCTTCTAGACCTCACCAATGGTCTCCTGACATGTTTTAGGCATGGAAACAGGACAGTCTAGATCTCGCCGAGCACGTGTACACCAAAGCCGATGCTCTCTTACAACAGCTAGATCCAGCTGCCGCCGAACAGATGGCTGATACGCTTCATTGTATTGGGAGTGACTTTTCGTCGAGAAATGATTACACCATGGCCGTGAAGTGGCTACGAAGAGCACATAGCCTCATCGATGACCAAGAACTGGAGAGACTTTCAACAGGAGGGCTAGAACTCCGAATGTCCATTCATCACGAGCTCATCCAAGCATTGTTAGCAACAGGGTCTCCAGAAAGCTTGCAAGAAGCCGACGACTTGGCCTCGCGTGTGGAAACAGAGATAGGAGACAAGCCGGTTGTTCTACACTGGAAGCTAGAGATTCTTCAGCGATCCCCTGGCGAAGTTTTCAACGTCGACGCATGCGCAAGTATACTGCGACGCATGATCCGCTCACTCGAATTGTCAGATGCAGGGCTCAGTTTTCTTTTGCACAACATCAGCGAATTACGCAGCAGGGGCCCTCGACTAGCCGTGGGACTGATGAATGAGCTGATACTCAGGAAGCTTTTGCCATGCAATAATATGGACTGGATAGGAAAAGCCCTCGTCCGACGTGTTTGGATGGGAACCATGGACACAGAGGCGTCTGTAGGAGTCGCGGACCTGGTTCAGCTCTTGGAGCAACTCACCCATGAAGCTGGCCAGTGCAGTGTAGATGTTGCAACAGCTGCACTTTCGGTAGGTTTAACTTTATTATACAGTGGTCCTGTAATTTTGCTAATATGTGAAGCTCATATGGAAGAAACTTGATGCGAGCTATTCCAGAAAACAGTACAAAGAATCCGAACTCTGGTGTCGAGCTGCGCTTCACCCCATCTTCTCGAATGGCGGCGAGGCAAACCAAGGCAAATTCAGCAGACGGCTTATGCTATGTGCAATTGCTTGTAGCGATGCAGAGGCCGCACAGTCCGCCTTTCATGCCATGCCCCAAAGCATCCAGAACGAACCCCTTACCAGGTATCTGATGTTTAAGGTTTCTCTCCTCGACTGGGATCACGAACTAGGCCGCCAGTGTATCGAGTTCCTGGGTAGATTTGCCGACAAAGCACAGTGTCAGGATATTCTGTATGCCTGTATACGAGAGGCACAACATGTTGGGGACAAGCTATTGACTCTGGAAGCTCTGAAAGCGGTGGCCGAAAATCTCGACGTTGATGCTTCCTCAACTGCTAATCTTCCTTCGATTTTGAGATGCACCATTAGGCTGATTCACCTGATTGAGTCTCAGGGTGACGGAGATATTGAGCAGGGTGCAGAGCTCGTTGAAGACATTTGCAAGATTTTTGAGAAGGGTAAGCTTTACAAAAGTTGAGTTGAAACATACTAACACAAATAGCTGCTGACCATGCCAAACTTGATCCAAGGGATGAGAATGGCCATAGAATCTTTACAGTCCCAGAGCTACACTGGTTTCGGAAGAATGCCTACAACATTGGGATTACGAAGTGTCACGTCTAGGGTTTGTGGCATCTGGTCCGTATCTTCCATGCCTGCTTGGCATTTGTGGACTGCTACCCTCTTGATGTGCCCTCAGAAGATGAGGCTGATATACGATTGATGGCCGCTCGCTGTCACTTTGTCGTTGCCGCGGCACTTGTGTCACAAGCTCGCACAGAAGACAAAATAGACGAGCAACTCCAGCGCTACCTAGAAACGAGGCAGCATATTGCGAGGTTTGACGAGCTCTTTGAGAACAATTTTCAAAGTGATCCAACATCACCAGTCTATTCTGATCTTGTGGGCAAGATGTCAACGCTCTTCGTCTTTGACTTTGAAAGCGCAATCTGCTTGAAGAACTGGGACGATCTTGGCCAGATCATCAGGAAGGCTAGGGTTTGCAAAGATGAGCTAATGTACAAATCAATGGGAGACTGTTTGTTAAGGAATGAGGCTTCTGGCAAAGGTTTGTATCGATCTGATACTTGCAGAATCCAGGGGACAGGCTGACAGATCCAGTTGTGTACGGAACCATGCGACTCATCATCAACGAAATCTTTTCTATAGAACAATTCGACAATCAACGACTGGCAAAGTACATGCGCTGCATGTTTCAGGCAATTCTTCCGTTGGACGATAGCCTCGCTCTGCAAGTCGTCGAGCAAACAGTCCAGATAGCACGTGAAGGAAGTCAAGTTAGTTGAACCCGTTCTGTTCAGATCAATCTATGCAGTCGTGTTGTCTGAGAAGCTAACATTACGCTCAGATGCAGAAACCTTTCCCATCAGAGGACCTGGATTGGGTCATCGCAACAGCATTTAACCATGCGATTGATATTCTTGCGAGGGGAGACGAAGATTTATGCCAGCAGTGGGCATTAAGGGCTCTTGACTTGGCCGAGTATATGGATGACGGGGGTGCTATGAGGGATGTGCTCCGCGAGAGGGTTGTCAAATTGGGCTTGAGTAAGGGGTCACACAGTTGAACTTGATCAACAGGTGCTGCTCATACAAGAGATATTGATCAGATGGTCATGTGAGGATGATTGTAAACTTTAATGGAATATTAGAGCTGAAACTTGTAATGCACATACGTGCCATTAATAAACGGCAAAGTCGTGTTTCCATTTTGGCCGCTGCAATAAGGTAAGGTATACAGTCTATGGGTCCCGCCCAACAACGCCGGGTACGCCTATGTGCTATGCAAAAACCCAATACTCGTCCGTGCCATGCGTGGTATCTTTATACATATGCTCCTCAAGCGATACCGCCTAGAAGCAGGTATAATATACGCAAATGATATATCAAGACGCCAGGTCCAACAAATGCTTCAAATACCCAGACCAAGAATGCGCCTCGTCTCTTCAACTTTTTCTTTTTTCCACCATCGAGTCAGCTTCCGGGATATGTCCCATAATAAACATTACGATTTGTTTTCTTCGTTTAGTAACCCCCGGTCAAATGCCTCAAATAATGTTGGCGATGCTCAATCGTTCTTTGCTGGTTGCTGCGCCAGTTACGCTTCCCCTCGGTGTCCTGCTACCGCCTGGTACAGGACTCACCGTCGTACTGCTCTCTCCCAGCTTGGGTATTTCGGACCCGAAGCGCGAGACATCACCCAGCCTTGGGAGTTCCACCGCTGGGCCAGGTGTTTCACTCTTGATAGGGGGAGGCAGTGTCCAAGTCGTGTTTGAGGCTGTCGGGGTGGTTATAGCCGGCACACCATCTAGTCCCCGTACGGCGACCTCGAGCCTTGCCCAACCGCCCCATTCTCTGTTATCAGCCTCATTGAGCCCTGTACGCGCCTCGGGGCTGAACAACTCGCTGGTGGATGACGTTGTTCGAGGTTGGCGTGGCGAGGCTGCTTGAGGTAGCGGAGTCTCACGCTCTGAGCCCGCCCAAAGCCATGAAGCCTCAGGTGAGGCCTGTAGATCGGCGGATGCGTATACGAGAAGGTCTTCGTCGCGTGAAAGCATCCGAAGAAGAGCCGTCTGGTCGATGGATGGCCTTGAAGAACCGAAAGCTGGGGGAGCACTCCTTGCCAAATAGTTTGTATACTCGACTCGTTTAGTGGCCAAGGTCGATACGAAGAATGACAAGTAACGTCCACATGCCGTTGTGACGTCCCTCCGTCGATCGATCGAAGCTAAAGCCCTGATGGCAGTCATCGCAGGGTCGAGGTAGCCCGTAAGGAGGAGGTAGAGTGTACAGCGAAAGATATGCGTGGTCAACAAAGCAGTTGCGCCATCCACCAAAAGCGCTGGGTTGGATCGGTGGAGGAGAGATATGGTTTCAAGAGAGATGTGTGTGCAGCTTTCAAGAGACGCCATCCGAGCCTCAGTGGGGTATCCTGGATCGAGATGATGTCGATGAAGGAGGAGACGAGCATGGAAGAGATATGCTAGAGGTGCAAGGAAGTGAGGCGCGAGTGGTACGGTGCTCGATGGCTCGCAGGCTGGGGGGAAAGTATTCAGGCACTTCTTGAAGTGAGCATCGAGAGCTGAAATCTGGGCCGGAGGCAGTGTTTGAGGCGTTAGTGCTGCAAGAAGCGATGAATACGATCGTACAACATGAATGACGGCGAGGAGAGAATGAGTCAGAGGCTCAGATCCATTTGGCACCAGCATACCCCCTTCATGAATATACTGATCGTCTACCCCGGCTGGCAATGAGACATCGCAATCGTCATCGTTGATCAGCACAGGTCGGCCGAGCTCGGTTGCCAATGTCCTGTCCATGATATAGATCATCCACCAAGTCCTGCGTCGCATTTCCCCTTCAATGACTGGCCACGGTCCAGATTCGGTATGCAGACTCAGATCCTGAGAAACACGGACAGCCCTTCCCAGCCATGTCCATGCCGCTGACTTTAAATTCATTTCGTTCAAGCAGAGGGTGACCAGTGTAAGTGCTCGAGCGTGGTCCAAGGTAAAGTCGTTGGCCCAAGGGTCAATCATCTTGTTGGCAGTCTCGAGAAATTCGGCTGGTTCATAGAATGAGTTGGGCTGCGAGTTTGACGTCGGACTGAAGAGACTGCCGGCAGCAAGAACTGAGAAGAACATTGAGAGCCACGCCGGAGACGCTCTGCTCACGCCGTTACTGTTGTAAAGGTCATTTACAGATGCTCGAAAGGAGGGGAAGTGTAGGATTGGAAACATGGTGTGGGAAGAGGACTGATAGGCATGCAGCAGTTGATCCACCAGATGCCTGGCAGGTAATTCTGGCCTCGGAGGATCGAAGAAGATTGGTGCTCGCTCGCGATACTGGGCCGGAGGCTTCCAAATTCCTCTCGAATAGTCTCGTACATTGGACCTCGCTCGAGCTGGTTCTAGCATGGGAGCCGGTCGTTTATGTCTCTTGGGTGCAGACCCAATGGCTGGCAGGCCGGGAGTCTTCTCGTCACCTCCCTCTGCGTCAAGTTCCATTGGCCCTTCTCGATCCTGCAGCATACGCCGTAGTCCACTGTTCTCCCTCTTTACCCGTTCCATCTGCTTCTCCAAATCCTGCACCTGTTTAATGGATGACATGCGTCGGTTTGTCTCCTTTGTGAATTGACACTTGACATTCCGGCTTGAGCACTCGGAGCAGCTTGTCGTCTCGGTTGCGTCACATTTTACCTTTCTCTCACGACAGGCGTCACAGCTGGGATCTTTCCTCCGCTGTCGATATGCCCTTTTTTGCCCCTGAGCGCCCGGGGGGCCTGCTAGCTGGGTCGTCGAAGGGCCCGGTGTGCTGGTTACTGATTCATTTGACGCAAGTGATTCCTGGCCAAGGGAGGAGGATGTGGTCGTTTGGCCGTATGGTTGAAAAGCCTGGCTGACTGGAGGCAGTGGAGGGATACCGATCGGTTGGGGCGTCGCCGGTACATTCAAACGTGGGTTGGTGTTCATGGCCCCCGGCGCAAATTGAGATAAAGACTTGGGCGAGGTTGCAGATGAGACTGACGACGAATCGTGGGACCTGGTTGAGAGGTTGGGCGAGCGAGTATAGAGGTTCTGGGGAGTTGACATAGCTGAATACCCTCTCGGAGCCCAGCTTCTACTGGGGTAGGTCGGAGAAGCCTCAAAGGGTCCCCCAACGGAATGAACGTTAGGGGGGCGTCGGTCAACGAGCATAAAGGTAACTCTGTTGAACGAAAGCTGCAGGTCGTCAAGTACAAAGTGGGCAAACTCCCGTCTCTCGCTTTGCCCGGAAAGAAGAAGCTAGGATATGCCGTTTGTTTGTTAATCAACCCTGCAACGGTGCCTCCAATCTTAACCGCCAGCGTCCTATTCCGTGGTAAACAGTGTGAATCCGTCTCTGCAAAGGGGATATCTCGAATGTTGCGAGGCTGTGTAACCCAAGACCGTTCTGCTCCGACCTAGTTAGTCGGCTCATCACCTTGTTCGACGCTAGGAATAGATGGTAGGTTTCTCAAAGCACAATGCCAGGATCAGAAATGGCAGAGTGATATTTTAGAGCGCCGTGCCTAGGAAGCATAACCCGAAATGCGTCCCGATTCTGGTTTAAGTGTCCCAGGAGAGTCGAGCGAACCTGAGGTTGGAAGCACCGTCGGAATTAGAACGAGTGACTTAGAGAGGGGCGCCGACTAGTTGTTGAAGCAGCAGCTTTTGAGACTCGAATTAATCTTTTGTTCTTGAAGAAGGAG
Source organism: Fusarium guadeloupense (assembly GCA_021655865.1). Lineage (NCBI taxonomy): Eukaryota > Fungi > Ascomycota > Sordariomycetes > Hypocreales > Nectriaceae > Fusarium > Fusarium guadeloupense. Next base: position 115,594 of record JAJJWM010000299.1, on the reverse strand, counting down.
AGAAAAGTAGGCAAGACCACGAGGCCAGAGCTGACGTCGTCAAGTTTGGCTCACGACGACTAGACTGGGAGAGAGAGGAAATGTACCATTTAGAAGAAGAGGCGCCTGCAAGTAGGTATATCGCTGATCGTCCGCCAGTCGGGCACAACAGCGCAGCGCTACCGTGTTAGTGGCGCTGGTCCGTGATCCGGGGCTCTCCGCGCCTTAACGCAGATTCGGAAATATTATCTGGGCCAGGTTATGGTAAATTGGGGGGAGGGGTGGCTAGGCCCTTAACGACTTGGCTGAACAGGGCTGTTAAGATCAGCCATGGCCGCTAATGTGTTTCGAGCGGAGACGAGCATCCTGGAATACTGTATGTATGTCTCCAGTCATGACCCTAGATCCTGGTCGTATATCCATCGGTCCAACGAGATGAGTGCTTGTTTCCAAGCCTACGGATGTATGCTGTCTTCGGATGTCAGAACTCGGTGCCGTCTAGGACCTGCTAACCTACCAGATGATTCAGTGCTGCCAGCTGATCGCAGCAAAATGACTTGTTATTAGGACTCTTTTCACATGAGCAACAGCAAAGTTGATGCTCTTGTGGCCCTTTACATGGGCGAGGCTATGTAGATTCGTCGATGTTGATAGAACGGTGAGCCCATGTCGCTGTGCTGACCGATATGCCACTACGTACCAAACTTTTCCCGACGGGCCAGCTGCCGAGAAAAGCTTGGTACACAGGTCCGGAGATGCTATGCACAGCAAGTCAGGTCGATGTTCGGCCATCTTTGCCTTATGCTATCCGCGATGCCATGTGTGACCCCCGCGCCTACGTTAGATCGGCGTGCCATGTTGGTATTTGGCCAGAGACCCCAACAATTCGCCGAATTCGACGACCCTCCATTTTATTGTGCACTCTACTGTGTCTGAAAGACGAGATGCAATGACATTGAATGTCGAGATCAGTAATCGCAAGACTCAAGACATGGAGATTTGGTTTGCGACAGTTGAAGCTCGTATATGGCTGGAGCTATGTATGTACATTCAGTAACGTGATAATTAGGGACAATGTTGACAACTGATAACACGCATGTCAGGGTGTGGTCTCAGAACTGAAACACATCGTCTGTGCGGGCCAGCATGGTTCAGTGTCTATCTGACTGCTTGACTTGTGGAGCTCAACAAGGACTGGGCAGCTTGGAAAGCTCAATGACTCCTGATCCACGGTTGTCATGCCAGATATGTGGCGTCAGCAGTCGATGGTTTGAGTCAGGGATAGGGATGGCGATGTAGACGGGAACTAGGCACCCTCATGTTGTAGCAGTCCTAGCTCCTAGCATGCCAATTGCAATGGCCCTTGTCCTGTTCGAGGCTTTCCACCGAGCTGGTGGACTGTACATAGTTTGATGGTCAACTCAAAAAGGGCTGCAAGCTGCCGCTGGGCACACGGCGTAGACGACCTGTCGGAGCGCATGGGTTCGGCCATTATGGTTTCTGAGGGTGGCACCTTGTCCATGTGTTCGCCAATGGGACGGTTATATCCGTCGCTGTGGGTGGGAAGCGGATGACGAATCCCCAGTCAGGATCGCAGTGGGGATTCGGGCTAGAGCCGAGTGAACCGCCGGGAAGGGAAGGGTTGGGCGGGCGGCTCGCCCGGGCCTTGTGGACAGACTGACAGGATCTCGATATTTTGGTCAGCGTGAAGGAATGAAGGTTAATGTTCGGCCCAAACTCATGAAGGTGAGTGCGAAGCCGCAGCTCACAGTAGGAAATGGAAATGTAGGTAACGTCTTTCTCGTTGAAACGACAGATCAACCTATACATACAGTACTGTAAGATGCCGTACAGTACTTCGGGAAGCTTGACCCGCCTCGTATGTAACGGAGAGCAGGGGCTTGTGAAAGTGCGGCTTGAGGAGAAACCGGCGCAACAGTTCTGGTGGCTTTGTTTGCCCTGAAAGCCTATATCGAGTGAGATGTGTGAGATGTGTCTATAATTTCGAGCCCCGAGTATGCTGCGAGATGCCAGAAGTGTAAGCAGCCTTTCTAATGTCGGGATAAAGTTGAGGCGAGACGTTATTTTCCAGCCAAGCATCTGATTCATATGCGAGTCAATCCCTACAGTTCGGAGAACCGGCGACATGGACATGGACCATATTGGGACAAACAGACGCTTTGGGTGTATTAGTGGCGGCAGGGGCGCTTCGTTGTCAACGGCCGGGCAAGAAGTGGAAACAATGGCTCAGGCTCGTCAGCGGGGCCCAGCTGATGAGCATTCTGCTGTGCCTTGTGAGGTAGCAGAGGCTTTTAGCCACCAAGTGGTAAAAACCTGAAGAGGCATGCCATGTCTCGTACAGACAGCAAAGCTCCAGTCCAGTTCGGCGATAGAGGAGCGTTATTCCGGATATCCATTCGCTGGGCAGGTGGCCCTTGTCGAGATCGAGGGGGCGGGGGGCCGTGTGGGCTGAGATTCGAGCTGGCGGGTGAGGTTTCGGATGCTGACTACCGCAGAAGGGGGTGTCATGTCGTTGTTTTGTGGTATGGGGCCGAGATCTGGGGGGTAGCGAGGATCTCTATCGTACAGCACAGTCCAATGCATACGGTACAGTAGTTCCCCGTCGGTATAAGTGCGAGCGAATGCTGCTGGAACTGGAGCTGGAGGTGAAGCGTGATGTGGGAGAAGTTATTCTGGTGTAGTCATACTGCGAATAGGAGTCGAGAGAAAGATTGGTGGGGAAGCCCAGTGCATGTCGCGATTCAAGTTAGGCGAGCCTCAGGTTAACTTAGGTTTGGTTTGGGTTAGCGCAGCAGGAGCAGGCATTGGCATTGGATCCAAGGCAGGTACAGTAAGGGTCTCACAGCACCTTCCTCTGCTCGTACAGTATCCGCTACTGACTTTCTATCTTGGCTTGGCTTGACACCTTCCATCATATTTTAGAAAGTGCGCTTTATCTGCCCTAGGACAATTCTTGAAGCAGGTGCTAGAGATAAAGTTAAGTTCAAGATAGGCTCCTTCCGTTGATGTGGAGCAAGACGCGCAGGTGAAGCTATCTAAGACAGGTAAGACCAAGTTCATACTTCTGCAGCACCTTCCTCTTTGCTCCTCAGCAAGATATCCATGGATACCAACAAAAGTCGTTATTCCTCATTCCTCTATACGTCCGCCCTTGTTTTTCTTCTTCTTCTTCTTCTTCTTCTTCTTCTTCTTCTTCTTCTCCAACTCCACCGCTCTGAAGCTCTCCCCAGCCATGTGTGTTTTCCGGTCTTAATTATTCCTTGCCTCCTGCTCAGCTAAGGCCTGCCAGGGGTAAATCAAAGCCCGCCAGAGCCACCTGAGAATAGACGGATCTGATGATCAAACATGTTCACGGACATTGGCTTAGATAGTCAAGCCTCCGTTGTCATCGGTCCTTGGCCAAACTACTGATGGATACAGACCGACCATATGCGGGACTACGCTTGAGCCACATGAACGGATATCGAGACGCCTTCTGAGCCTCGCCTTCAAGGTCGAGGGTTGCAGAGATAGATACCCCCATACGCCAATGACGAAAGACGTTGGTTTTCGAGAACATTAGAACGCGCTTCTCCCCTGTGGAGATTCAACTAGGTACAAGGGTTAAGTTGATGGAATGCGGAAACTCAAAGTACCGCCATCGGCTACGATATCTACTGTACTTACAAATGTTACGTTTTCCATCCGCTCTCCCTTGTTGTGTACGCTATCTATCGACAGTCATTCATATCGCAGAGGAGCAACTCGAGATACATCGTATTAGTCTCGGCGTTCCATCCTTCCAATTAGCCCAAAACATGTACGGGATCCTGTCTTGAGTTGGCCAATGAGATGGGGCGGATCTGTTGCACCTCATCAGTCAAGTCGGACAGAAGCTGGTCTCTCGTTATCGTTCTTCCAGGGTCCACTACTTTTTTTACCGCCATGAGCTCCATCCCACGGACATTATCCGCCAACCTGGTTTGCGGACCAGATATAGACGGTATTACTATGCTTGAGAATGGTTTGCTGAATATCCGTACTTTACGCGAAATTGGCCTTGAGCACCACGTTGCGCACGTGTTCGTACGCATCGCATCGCATTGTAAAGAATGGCTTCCATGTCCATTCTCTTTTACTGCGACTCTCAACCAGACAATTACCAAGCCGATTCGATAACCAGTCAGCCAACAAACAAAGATTCGCCTAATTTCCAAAGTATCACCAGCAGATGTTGAAATAGAGACAGGCAGGGCTCTCTGCATTTTCGCTTTCTTAGTCAACATTTTCCCGTCGATTTAATGCTCCAGTATTTGTATCTGGCATATTTATTAATTAACCCTCATCTAATCTTCATCTATCTGCCTCAACCAAGTGCCGACTAAGCTCGGTCCAGTTAACTTGGGTATACTCCACCGTGTGTTTGCTTGCTAGTCGGTTCTTGAGACATTCTAGCCGTCAATGGCTCGGATTCTTTACCCCTTCTCCCCACTCCATCGGCGAACAGGCTTGTTTTCCATCCAAATCCTCCTTCCCGCATCGCTTCGGCAGCTTACGTACCCTGTTCCACATGGCCCAAGCATGTCAAACCCATCTCCGCTCTCTGCTGGACTGGAGCTGATTCTGGTAAACATAGCGATATCGGCAAATAAGCCCAGGAGGAACCAACGTCACCGACAGCCAAGTTGACAGCGCTGTACACGGCCCGACACGCCTACCTTGTCCGGATATACGATGCAGGCTTGGAACTCAGTCTAGCATCAGTCCAGCACTCCCGAGTTGTTTGTCCCTGACTCTGACATAGATGGAGCACGGGCCAAGATATAATAATAATAATAATAATAATAATATGAACTACTATACGGAGTACGGAGTACACACTTGATTCCGATACCAATCTGTTTTCTTGTCCAAACACTGGACTAACTTGGGCCAATGCCTTGTCTTTCGGGCGAGCATCTTTATTCGACGATCGGAGGACATCCGAATGAATCTGCTCTTCCACCCAATACCGTAACTTTACTTAGCTTGGAAGATGACCCCCGAAACAACATGCCTTCCCTGTCTGATGCTTATGTACCGGGGTGGATAGTTTCTTCAGATCAGCAACCAGCAGACAAGAACACACATATGTATTACTGAACAACCAAGGGTCAGAACCACATTCCAAGGCCCCCTCCACTGGGGCAGGCTCAGCCATGGCACGGATCTAATTCCTTACATCTCACCACAGCGACACAAATGCTACCTACCCCCGCAATGCCTGCTGCTGAAACTGAGCCATGCGGTTTTATTTAGGAGAAGGGGAGCCGGCCATTCTTACCTTGTACCGACAGTAGCTGGCCTTTAGGGGGGTTCAATTGTTAGCTTATATCACCGCTCAATTGAAAGCAGAGAGGCCAGGCAGTGAGTGTATGCATGGCACACAAGAGCCGGAGACGTCGTGAACCCCTAGGCACATTCGATAATGATCATGGGAACCATTCCGATTCGCAGCGTTACACTGTTGGCGGATCAAATGATAGACGTATACGAGTAAGTTCCCTGGCTCGGAGGCGCAAGGAGACCAGGCCTGCCAGGCAATTGAGTTCAGGCTGAAGAAGCCAGGGAAGTGTTGAGCAACCAACTCGAGAGACCAGTCTGTGGACATTATCTTGCTTGGCGTTTGAAATGCTGAGATGTGGATTTTGATAGGTACCTACCAGCATATGGGTACCCGCAAATCATCAAGACCCCGACCTGTCTCTCACTTGATAGTACATTGCAGTTTGCTTCTTTCAGGTCCTAGCCTTGTTGACAGATCGTCTCTTGTTACTAAAGCTAACCCTGGCATGGCATGGCATAAGTATAGGACGAGATGCTTGCTTTTCTCGGGTTATTGACAACGGACATCGGAGAAACCACGTGAAAGGGACCCTCATCAAAAAGAGAGAGAGAGAGAGAGAGAAAGTGGCTGAGTGGAGAGGCTTGCGCAGTTTCACGCCGAGGATCGCAAAAGTGATTCACATCTATTATGCATATTCTCCAGCATAGCACATGTGCTAACTGGCTGCTAGGACCGAACTAGAGGTCGTGGTAAGCACTTGATGTGATGATCGGCGGATGCAAGAGTCAAGAGAAAAGAGTAGAGATTTCGGCAGTCATTTCAGCCCTTGTCAACCAAAAGCCACATTTTGGGGGGTCAACCTTTTTTGACATTTCGGTTACTCACAGCTAGATAATCTGACGAATTAAACTGGACTGAGTATGAATATAATAATAACAACTGACTCGTATGCAACTCTAATAACACAAGTTGTAGACCTCAACTCGAATACCTAGGTACGCAAATACGGATATAGGTACTGTAGCCAGCATAACCTATAACGGGACCGGGAGCTCCCGCAACCGTGCGTGCTTTTACTACTAGACAGCAAAAAAAAATTCTTTATCACTCTCGGAGTACGGAGCATGCCTATCGACTGTAGGTATCAAATCCTGATCATCTCTTAGTAAGCGCAAAATGTGCTACTATCGTGAAGCTAGAAAATGTAGCCAGAAACCCTTAAGTGAGCGTACGATACTTATACTGTCAGACACACCAAGACTTTTCAGCATTGGCAAGCATCAAAATGTGCAAATCTCACTTCCACGACTTTCTCACTGCCCTACCAAAGGTTGAGCAGCATCTGCACATTGAGGGAACCCTTGAACCAGAGCTGCTCTTCTCCCTTGCCCAGAAGAATGGCATTACTCTTCCAGAGGACCCCGTCTATGAATCTCCCGACAAGTTGCGTGAACGCTATGGACGCTTCACATGTCTTGATGACTTCCTGCACTACTATTACCTCGGTATGAGCGTGCTCATAACCGAAAACGACTTTGAGACTCTTGCGTATCAGTACTTCCAGAGAGCTGCGAGTGAAAAGGTTCGTCACGCCGAGATCTTCTTTGATCCCCAGGCGCATATCGCCCGAGGCGTCAGCTACGACACCGTCGTCGCGGGACTCACAGCGGCCAAGCATCGTGCCCAGAAGGACCTGGGCATCACTGTCGAGCTCATCGTCTGCATTCTCCGCCATCTCCCCGTCCCTGAGTCTCACGCCCTCGTTGACACTCTTCTCGACCGCGGCCACTTCAACGACGGCACCCTGACGGGCTTTGGTATGGTCTCGAGTGAAAAGGCCTTTCCTCCTGAGCTCTTCACCGACGTATATGCCCGCGTCGCAAAGACGGGCACTCACCTCACCACCCACGCTGGCGAGGAAGCGCCCCCTTCCTTCATCACCGCATCGCTCGAGCACCTCAAGGTCTCGCGCATCGATCACGGCCTCGCCGCAGCCCAGGATCCGGAGCTGCTCAAGAGACTTGCTGCCAACCGCACCCTCCTGACTTTTTGCCCCTGGTCCAACGTTGCTCTCTGCAACCTACCCAATCTTTCCGACGCCCCTGTGCGTAAGTTTCTCGACGCTGGGGTTCTCTTCAGCGTCAACAGCGACGACCCAGCTTATTTTGGCGCCTATGTCCAGGAGGTTTACTGCCGCGTGCAAGATACATTCAACCTCTCTGTCAAGGACTGGGCATGGATCGTCCGTGGGGCTGTCGAGGAGAGCTGGTGTGTTGATGAGCGCAAGGCCGAGATTTTGAAGGAGCTTGAGCAAGTGGTCGAGCAGTACAAAGATTTGGAAGTTTAAACGAGTTTCTTAGTATTATATGAAAGTGAATGAATTGTTGGCCAGAGAATAGGAGCGGTTTTGGAGATACCCGGATTTGCATGTAGATAGGAGTCATGGTAGGGCGGCTGGGGAAAAAAGTAAAAAGTAACTGATTGTCGTTTCTGGAGAAACCTTGGTCATCTAACAAAGTGCTACGGCTCTTGAACCGCAGCTCGTGATCGTGCCTGGTCTGCTATTGATACTGTCCTGTAAACTTTCCCATCTAACCGTTCCTCCGTGTTCCCGTCATGAATAAACCAAGTACACATGCATCCCAACTTGACACACAGACATCAACCAGGTTTGATCAATAGCGCCCCTTTTAAAAGGTAGGTTTCGTCTCGTCCGGTCCCTAACCTTCTGTAGTATCCATGGCCTCACCCTTGATCTTGTCCTTGGCAGCCTGTACCCTCTCCTCTCGCCATTTCTCAATCTTCTCTCTTAGCTCCACCTGGGGAATCGCATCCTCGATAGACATGGCCTGTCGGGTAAAAGGGTCCTTGGGATCGCTCAGGAGATGCTGGACGATGGTGGAACGGTCGACGATGTGCTTGCTGGGCAGCAGGACAGGATCCTTCATGAGATCACCCATGATGGGATCCTCAAACTCAGGCGGGATGTCACCGAGATCCAGCTCCGCCTGGTCAAGCAGCAGCTTGGCATCGACAAACTTGGCCTTGAGCTTGTCCCATCGGGCAATCACGGCCACATCTTTATTACCCTTGGTTGTGAGGATGCGTGAGACGCGATCGAGTACCTCTGGTTTGTAAGAGCGGCCATCTGCGGCGACGGCATCAATGAAAACAGGCGAGTTACCAAGGTTGAGATAGATCTCGACAATGTCCGAGATGATTTGAATAGGACGGAAATGATATTTGTCCTTATTTGAAACACTCAACTCAGCCGCTGCCTTCTTTCCTGCAAGTGTCTCCAGATTGTAGTTGAGCATGCTTGCGAGACGAGACACGATCTCGGGCATGGTAAAGGCTTCGCTCATGGCTTCAGTAAAGAGCTTCATCATTTCAAGCGTCTCGTTGGCCAGCTGCATGAAGGATGTGGCCTGGTTGGCCAATTGCTGCAGCTCTTCCTCCTTCTTCTGACGGTCTTCACCTGACATTGTTGGGTCCTCATTGAGTTCCCTCTCGATAGCTCGAATCTTGGGGAACTTTGTGAGAGCTTCGTCCAAAACATAGGTGGCGTCATTCAACAGCATGTTGACAAATTGGACAAAGAATTGCTTGTTAACACTTTCTGATTGTTAGCAATTTCTCTAGCTTATCGTGTCGAGGGTTACATACCGGCTCTCCCGCGTCAACTGTCGTTTGTAATGATCATTAACCCAGACAGTTTTGATAACCTGGAAGATCTCGTATCGAATATTGAACTTGTCATAGAACGCACTATCGGCACCTGTTGACTCGCACTCGATATAGAATTTCATCAAGGCTTTCAGGAGATGATCATTGGCAAACTGACTGCCAATAAGTTGATCGCCCAGGACTCCTCGTTTGAGGTGCATTAGTGACCATGTGGCTGAGAAGAGTAGCGAAACCAAGGAAGATTTCAGATAAGGGTTCTTGATGTACTCTGTTGAGCGAAGGAATGTTACGCAGAGCGCAATCATCTCGTCACCAACAGCGCTGGGGAGGATCTTGGGTAGCCATCTATCAAGTTATTAGTCTTGTTCCATCGTGTTGTAAGCCTTAACTCGAAGCACCAACCTAAAGATAAACTTGAAGTTGTCCACAATATTCTGCAGTGTGTATTCTGGTAGACATGAAAACACATCCGGCTTCTCCGCAGGAAGAGGCAGCCTAGAATCGTTAGTACATGTTCGAATTTGAGCATCGGATTACGTACTGGATCTCCCTCGACTCTAATCCGGGCTTGTACTTTGACCCGGTGACCAAACGAAGCAACCAAACAGCCACATAGCGCATGAAGCGTAGTGATGTACTCTGCATACGCTCATCAAGCAAGACTCCCTCGATAGAGTACTTCATAGCCATCGTCTTCTCGAGGGCGTTTGCGTGTCTCTTGACGGCTTCTTCATATTGTCGAAGCTGGACCGGATGGTTGATGAACTTGTGTCGATCAGCCTCCATAGCTTTGACACGCTTCTCCAAGAACTTGATGTCTCTGTCAAGATTCTTCAACTGTGAGTTGCAGGCCTCACTTCCGTAGTGATGCGCCGCCAGAGTCAAGAAGAAAGCCTCTGAAATGAAATTGGCCTCGCCAGGCAGCTTGTTCGCGTAGAATGAATCCGAATAGGATTGGTCAGCATTCAGCTTTGTTTCGTCCTTAATGTCTATCCGCGGCTGTTTCCTGAAATAATTGTCGTCGATCTTTTCGATCTTACTGAAATCCATGTCCATGAAGGGTTCGCAAAATCGGTCTAAAATCGTAGTCACGTTTATCATAAATCCGTTGGAAGCGACCTCTCGTGGGTCAACTTGCAGTGCCCTCCTCTTGTGATTCATGTTCATGATGTAGGCGAACCAGTCTAGAGTTCGAGATCTTGTATCTTGACCCGCCCTGATGAAAGCGTTTGCAATCACAAAAAGATCGTCTTGGTGTGTCCTTATCACCATTCGTAAGGCATCTTGTGCATTGACAACTCTGACTTTGTCAAGAGAGCGAGGCCCAGGAAAGTATCCTTTGATAACCTCGCCCTGTAGGGGCGAGATGCGGAAGAAGGGGCCAAGGAAGGTATGCTTCTCGATGCCCGCAGCAGACTGAGCCATATTGAAGGTAGAGTGTTTGGACAAGTTGACGATCAGGATAGGGAATCTTGTGTAAGTCATAAGAGCCTGAAACTTAAGTCAGTGACATGACTACGCAGGTTTCCATTATGTTCTTACCTGAACGTATGGTTTGTAGTCGTCGTCCATAGTCATGGTGCCTAATTTGCTGCTGATCTGAACCATAGCGTCGGTGAATAACTTCGGGAAAGCATCGTCTTCGTCGAATCGCTTAACTGCCTCCTGAATGAAGTTGAAGCAAAGGCCACCTTCATCCTGCACACCTTTCAAGAGATATGGCATGAGTGTATCATGCTTAGGGTTAGGTTCTCGGCTACACTAGATGTCAGAATTATCCCGCCAACGCAATGAAGCTCCTTACCCATAGAGACCTGGCAGAGTCACGGAAAAAAGACAGCCGCTCATACATAGACGCTTTGCCTCCTCGTGCACCTCGAACTTGGGTCCTTCCGTAGCCTTGCATTGCATTGATGCTTTCACAGCACGCTTCCAGCATGGCAAGAAGTAGTTCATGAGAGGCTTATCAAGGGGCCAAGTACCAGCAGCCTCCATAAGTGCTTGGTCTAGCGTATTCACAGAAAGCTTCAAGGGCTCCCCGGACTCGTTGAGCTCTTGATTCAGGTTCGGGAGAAACGTCAGCCGTTGACCATGACTGCTGGTCATGTTATGCGGGTCCACTGTGATGCGGAAGATCTGGGACAGCGTTCGGTCGGCATAGGCGGCGTCGGACTCGGGTTGAAAGTTGGAGGGTTTGGGGGAGGGTCGGTCCGCTGAAGCAGCGTCGTCAATCTCTGATGCCAGTCTTTTGCGTTGCACACGGGAGCTACCTGTTGAGCTCGACGGCTCGGCCTTGACCCCTAGCTTGTGGAAGGGGTTCGGGCTTGAGGATGCCGCCGGGGCGGATGAAGTGATGTTGATCTTGGGGCGCGAATCGGAGGATGCGGGCTGAGGCTGGGGCTTCGGCGTTGATGTTCGCGAGGGGTTCGATGACTCGGATTCGGGAGCCTTGTTCTCGTCGGATTTGGATGATGCAGGCGTCGATGTTCCTAGCTTGGCGAGACGCCTTGCACGGATCTGAGTGGCATGGCTTAGCATAGACTCTCTCATCATGAGCTCCATTTGCGCAAACAAGGTCAACTTACCTGCTCCATCTTTTCTTTGTCTGGGGCATCGCCTCCCGCCCAGGATGGTTGTTCGTTCGGATCCATTACGAGATAGCGAGAAGTGCAGAGAATAGAAGACAAAAGATGAAGATTGGGAGGCAAGGCTGAGACGGATGGGAGATGTATGAGGAGTGGACCCGAGCCTCAAAATACGTAGTGATAATGGAAGCGATGATGACGGGAGAGCTTGGGAAATGGTGGGGGAAACCCAGGCAGAGGGGACCTTTGAGTTGAGCAAGGTGGGGCGGTGAAGCTGTTACAGTAAGGTACAACTTTAGTGGCTATTTCCGATGTGGCGCTGAAATATGGTGGTTGCCTACTGTGGAAGGCGCTGGAAGATTTGGCGATGATTATGTACCTATGGATGGGTGCTTGCATTATAGATCCATGTGATATCCAGGCACCTTGGGTTATGGACATGTTAGAAGAAAGCTTTAATGAGAAACTTCAGCACGTAAGCGGCAAGATTTAAAAGTTAGCTGAACCACGCACTTTGGTTAAAATCCGAACTCCGCAGATTTCTTTCAACTCCGCTTGCTCCGGCAATATAAAGTGGCCCGCCGTCTCGGAGGAGTTGTGATATAGACAATTTCTAAGCCGAGCTTCATCTCACACTACCTACCTCATGAGTGCCCAACGTAAACATGATTTGATATATAGATGGTTTAAACGTATGAAGAGATAGACCACTTGATCTCCTATATGTAACATCACGGCGAATGTCTTGAAAGTTTTGACAGAACTTTCAGTATGGAGTTGGATCTGAATTCGGCAATGCGTCACAAGGAGCATCTGACTACACACAGCTGAAATATCAAATCCGAATCTTTGATTAAAGAAATCTAAAGTATAAAGAAGAATTCTTAATGTCTGAATAAACCATGTTCCGATGCTTTGCGACCGAGCCTGCGTAGATGCCGAGGGTATCCCTTAAACCGTAATTGCGCCAAAAACAAAAACGTGAAGAAAGTAATGACAGTCCAGCCCAGTTCAATCACAGACGAGGCAGATCTGCCCCTTCGGCACTCGCTGAGCGGCGTCGTTCCGAGAGACGAGGTCCTTCTACCGACCTGTCTCTCTGGATGTTTACCGTGGCGGATCCAGAGCTCGCGGCCGCTCTGATGCGGCCTTCCTCGCGGCTTCGGTTCAGCAGCCAGTTAACATGCATTCGAATCATGTTGATATTGTTTCTTAGTTCAGTCACCTCCTCGCGGATGGGCATAATCTGATTGATAGTCCACATACTCTGCCGTGCCTCGAGATGGGTCAAATTCTGGTGAACCTCTTCGAAACCGGCGTCTAAGTCTTGGATGGTGCGGTTGTCGCCTACTACAGAATCACCTGTGCCTCGACGGCTGATAGATGCGTTGACCTCGCTAAGGCGTCGGTCTGCCTCATCCTGACGATTGTTGAGCTGTTGGACTTGTTGACCGAGGTTGGCGTAAGACTGGATAACTTCGCGCTGGGACCTGATGATCATGCCTGAAGGTGTGTCTGGGTGAAATGCGCAGTTCAGTGTGTGCGCGTCCATCTGCCCTCGCATAGCCCGAGCCGGACAACCAAACTCGTGATATGGGCAGTTGATCACAGCCCCCTCGCATTCCAAATCGCCGTGAACTTTAAGTTGGCTGCGATAGACAAGCTTCCAACAATTCTCACAACGAGTCTTGGCCATAGGGCAAGATAGTAGATGGAGCTCGCGATCCGTAGCCTCGATCGATATTTTACAGTGAGAGCACTTGTCTTCTTTGTGAGGACAAGTATCATCCACCGGTTTGGAGCGCAACCTCTTGTCGCAATCGGCACCAGGGCAGGTAAAGTCCTTGAACCGGCATTCTGTGGTAGCGTGCGCCTCTACCACCTCGCGACGAACCTCGGACTTGCATCCTCGTGCGTGATAAGGACACTTCACTTTCAGATCATTAAGCTGTGTGCGTATGAGCCGTGGTGAGCTGAAGCAGTTGGGCCATGCCAATGGTTCTCGGTCGATGGGGCAGGCCGTTCCTGATGGGCTAGAATCGATACTCTGCCGCAAACACCGATAGCAGAAGGTATGATCGCAAGGGGTTGTGACCGGATCCACAAGGGGGTCGTGGCAGATGGGACAAAGTAAATTGGCATCGGGCTCAGAGACATATGTCAATGAGTACATATCAAAGACGCAATTTCCGCCATAGCGTTTGGGGATTCCAAGCGATGAAAGGTGCGGAGGGAGCAGAGGCCCAGAGCGACGATCCGAATTGACATTGGGTATCAACGTGCCTGAAGAATATGAAGGGTCAATTCTGGCTCTGAGGTCTTGCCTGCCCTGCTGCGAGGCTTGTACCCCGACATAGAAGGTATCGGGCGAAGGTGGTCGAACGAGGCTGGTAACAAGGTCGGGGGTCGGGGATGTACGGCGAAGATTGCGGCGGGCAAAGCGACGAGCAGCAGCGGGGCTCAAATGAATTCCATCATCACTAGACTCGGAAGCAGATGTAAGAAGAAGGGGAGCAGCAGCAGCAGTGGCAGTAGCAGCAGGAGCAGCAGGAGCAGCAGTTCTTGACGTGGAGGCAACGGGAGAAGTAGGAGTTGATTGCTGGGAGTCGGGTCGAGTAGCCGCCGTCGGAGGAGTTGTCGCCATGTCAAGTCTCGAGCGGCTCCGGCGTTAGACAGGAGCAGACGGCGAATAAGGCCAATTTTTGGAGTTTTTGAGGGCGTCAGGTCGAGACATGTATTTAGTATGCGACGTCGTGATGACGCTCATAAGCGGGGGGTTGCTGTTTGATGAAAGAAGAGGAAGATCTCGATGTGCACATCAAGTTCCACGTTGGGCGGAGGTAAAGCCGAGGGGAGAGAGGCATGATGTGATAAGATATAGGGCGGTAGATCGGGCAGCCTAACAATTTTTAGTGAGCGAGTTTTAGAAGGTACAGTAGCATTTTGGCGGGGTCGACAAAAGAAGCGGAGCAGTTTGAGGTGCTTGGCAGTCTGAGAAAATCAAGGGTCGAATTGTTGGAAAAGCATGAGAGGTTGATCAATTGGGATTCTGATTGGGTGGCTTCTACTGGGAATTGTTTAGCAGCATAATTGCTTCGTAACTATCACTGTTTTACATGCTTAAAGATAGTCAAAGTAGGCACTTCTGCCCTATTCCGACCTGATAATTGTAACCCCTGTTACTTAGCTCCTCACGGTCCTGGGTGAGTTTTTTTGTCGATTACATCATTTCCAGGTCATTCTCGCCTTACTTTTGTCACCTCACCACTTTGGGTGTAGCCGCGCCGTTGACACTTTGCTTTTGAACAGGGGCTCTCCTGTCAAAGAAACAAGCTTCAAGCCTAGCCCAGGCTTTTCTACGTCCATTTTGAGCAATTATTTGGGCCTTGGTTCTTCTAACGGTATTCCAGACTGACAGCGGATGAACCATTCTATCCCCGTCTCTGCTGTAACCGTTCCGTTACCGCCAACGTTGCAGTGCCACGTTTGACGGCTCCCCAACGTGTACAGCCGTCTCTTGGACAACCCCGACTCTCCGTCTCCGTTTTGCGGTTCCGTAGAGTGTCCGGAATCTTCGGTCCTTAGGTCAGGCCAGGCCAGGTCAGGGCAGTTATAATAGAATAGAGTTTATCAAAAACATGGCATACGATGCAGTCCAGCCAGGTTATATTGGTATTGAATGAAATGACCATGGTAGATACCTTGGATTGAACGTATGAACGGATACCCGTTGAAATGGAGGCATAGTCTATGACTGCATACAAACCACAACGTCTGCCTTGACCATTCTTACAATCATGCCTACAGAGCCTCTCGTTCCGCCTTTTGTTGAGCCTCATCCTCTCCTCCCTCACTAGGCTCCCGCGAGGCATCTAGCCAGCTGACGTGGCGGAGATCATGTTAGCTTTGATTTGTCTCTCAGCTGCAATACAACGTCAGACGATCAGTCAAGATGATGGTATAGTAGCCCTTTATGTCATGAATATACGGCCTCGTTATTCAGACTTGCATCTCTTTGAGGAACTGTTGCTTATTCAAATCAAGTTATTGCCTCCCTCGTACATTTCTCGGCATGCAGCAGTTGCTCTAGTTCTCACTGATGATTATGGCCCCCATCTCGCTGCTTTTGGGGGCTGCCCCTTGGCTGACTGAGACCTTTCAGCCTTATGAGCAATAAACAATGAACCATCATTTTCAACCGTTAACCTAAACCACCCATAGGACAGAACAAAGACAGGCCTGATACAGTCAGTATACAAAGACATGCTTATGATTGTCACTCTAAAACAGTCATTCTTTCACCAATATCACAATCATCTCCTTTGTTGCCTATTATCTGCAACACTTCTTGCACGACACCCACCCTCCACCTCAACCCATCAGCGAGCTACACAGCCTTGCACACGATGCATAACCATTTCTGTACCATGACGGTCTAGTAAAAGCGGCGGCTCACAGGCCAAGCTGCCTGCAGCTGCACTTTGCGCAATCGTATGTGCAACACGGTGATGCGGCGTGAGGTGCTGCTACCTGGTCATGAGCCGGCAGCTGGCCCATTCGTTGAGTAACAAAGACATACAGTCTCATGCCTGTGGGTATATAGAGCCTCCGAAGTGCACTACTAGAAGTGCAACTTGTACAGTGCATCCTTCAACTATGCGTCCTGCTGCTGCTCCTCCACCTCCGGCCACGGCTCCGACTCCTCGTCGGCCAAAGTCTAAGCCACTCAACCCTCAAGCTCTTGTGTCCAAGTTTTGGACAAAGTACCACTCCAAGGCACCCGGAAAAGTCACCTCCATCTTTCCTCAGAGTCTCTACGAGTCACTTCTCACAGATGCCGATTCATCATATCCCAAGTCTCGTAACGCAGCTCAGAGCTATGAGGCCGCTGCCAAAGAGTGTCGTGCTCGTGTTCGTGCTATAGTTCGAGAGTGCGAGCGTACCAATGCCAAATTCAGCGATCCGGACTTTGATATAGAATCCGACTTTTCTGCCTGGCTTGATAATTGCCTCTATGGCATTATCAGACGAACCTGTGATAGTGATAGCAGCGACGATGAGAGGCGGCCATCTAAGCCTAGAATCAAGACCCGACCATCCAAGTTCAGTAAAAACACCCGACAAGTCAAGAAGTCGCTTGAAACTATTAAGAGCAGTGGTGTACTGGGAAATAACAAGCTTGAGATTGACGTGGACAGCCTAGAAAGATACGTCTCTAACGATAAGGACTCGAGTTCACGACGCGCTAGACCAGGCTCTGTTCATCGCATTCCCTGGATCTTTGAGAATCCTCAATTCACTGTTGGCGGCTTCTCCAGCTCCGACATCAAGCAGGGTGCTAGCGGCGACTGCTGGTGGTTGGCTGCGCTAGCCACTATCGCACATCGTAAAGATTTGATGAAAAAGATTTGCATTGCACGGGACGAAGAGTGCGGCGTCTATGGCTTCGTCTTTTACCGCGATGGCGAGTGGATCTCGACTGTGGTTGACGATAACCTCTACCTGAGACACAAGGATTTTGGGCATGATAGCGAAGTCTATGATGCGACGGGCAAGAAGGCTCGGCTCTACAGGAAGCAGAAGCAAACAGGTTCTGAGGCCCTCTACTTTGCTAAGTGCGAAGATGCCAATGAGACCTGGCTTCCTTTGCTCGAAAAAGCAGTAAGTTACCTCGCATGAACGAACAAAGCAGATGTTAATCTATTTAGTTTGCCAAAGTTCATGGTGACTACCAGGCCTTGGATGGGGGATGGGCCGGCACTGCTGTTGAAGATCTCACAGGTGGTGTCACAACAGTCGTTGCGGGCAACAGAGTCCTTCGCAAGGAGCGACTTTGGCGTGAAATGTTGGGATCGGATCGAGAAGACGGCGAGTTCGTCTTCGGCCTATCAGCAGGCGGTCCAGGAGAGGAACACAACAATGGAATTGTGCTACAGCATGCATATTCCATCCTCAAGGTGGTCGAGGTTGAGGACGAGGACGGCAACAAGGTTCGCTTGGTCAAGATTCGGTTGGTGCTGATATATATACTTATCCTTGGAGTTCCGTCAGTTAACGTACTTATAGGAATCCATGGGGGCAAAGATCAGAAGATGGCCACGGCGAGTGGCATGGTCCTTGGTCTGATGGTTCCAAGAAATGGACTCCATTTATGATGCGAAAGCTGCAGCATCAGTTTGACGACGATGGAATCTTTTGGATGTCTTATAACGATATGCTCGACAACTTTAAGTGGATGTATAGAACTCGCCTCTTTGACGAACGGTGGACCGTAGCCCAGCAGTGGACTAGTGTGAGCATATCGTGGCTTACCGGCTATCTCAAGAAGAAGTTCATTGTCGAAGTCAAGGAAGAGGGCATGGTGGTTATCGTTCTATCACAGGTATGTTGTTGCCGTTGCATGAGCATAACTAGATATTGACGCCTTTTAGCTTGATGATCGATACTTTACTGACCTCAAAGGACAATACGACTTTGTCCTGCATTTTCTGCTCAAGTCAGCCGATGACAAGACACCAATCTGCTCAGTGCGACCAGTACATCAGTGGGATCGACGCTCAGTCAACTGTGAGGTTGAGCTTGAGCCAGGTATTTACGAGGTTATTCCCAAGATCATTGCCGAGCGATGTGTGTTTCTACCAACGGTCCAAAAGATGGTCAAGAGGGCGGTAGACAGCAACCCACAGAAGCTTCGGCAGATAGGCTTGCAATACGACCTAGCCCACGCAAAAGGCGGAATCGTCGATGAAGACGAAGCACTCCGGAAGAAGCGCGAGAGTGAGAAAAAGAAGAAGCTAAAGGGTAAGAAGCGAGAGCAGAAGAAAAAGCAAATGGAAGAAGCGATGAGACGTATGGAGGAGGCGATGGTGCAGATGAGGATGGAGTACACCCGCTGCATCAACGAGAAAGATAACGAAAGTGAGAAAGACAAGAAGGATGAGTCGAGTCAGGAAAAGATCAATAATGAGTCTGAAAGTAAAGATTCTGATGTCGAAATTAAATCGGACAAATCGCCACCTGGGTGTTGGCCCGAAGACTCTTCCAAGAGTGACATGGAAGTCCCAACCAATACTGAAACGCCGGAGACACCGGCCGAGCCGAGAAAAGAAACACCTTCACTTGAAACCAGTCAAGAAGCTGAGGAGAAGAAAAGAGCGACTCCTCCCCCAACTCCAGGCCACAAGTCCCCATCTCCTAGTTCACGCCCGGGCCCTCGAGTATCACCGATACCTTCACCAAGCCAAAGTCCGCTGCAGAGCAGAAGAATGACGAACCAAAGCATGGACACGTACCCTGTGTTTACGCCTCCTACCGAGCCTACTTCTGAATCAGACCTCGACAGCGACTCTGGGTCTGAATCCGAATCTGCATCTGATGATAGCGCCTCTAGCTCAGACAGCGATAGCATGCCCGTGTATGCTGCGCTGCGCAAGCGCAAGAAGCAGCCGTGGAATGCCGTGTGCGTCATTGGTCTGCGTGTCTACGCTCAGCACGCTGGTATCAAAGTGAGACTTGGCGATCAAAAGGGCGACGAGGCAGCTGAGCTCGTGCCGCCAAAGGGGGGCCCCGTGAGTCCGACTCACTAAATCAGGGACGAGGCGAAAGATTGTATGAGATTGATAGTTGAGCTTTGGCATTGCTGTACTAAATGCGTGGATCATTCGTGTGTTTTACCAGCATGGAATTGGGATGATATGTAATAGAGTCATGCATTTACTGGGATGGATGAACATTACGTCCGAGCTCTACTCAGTTATAATTCCAGGAGCATAGTATCTTATCAAGACTGGACTGTTCTATTCATCTAGCCTATCTATAGACTGGCTCTAACTAGAGTGGATTATTCGTATAAGTCAAATGCCAATTTAACTTGCAGATATGTTTGAGTCAATCAACTACCTACCACAACTCATGTGACTATACCTAAATATCTAGAATGGCTATCCTGTTCCTGTCAATTTACAGGAACATCAACTCCGTATTCTACCCACGATATCTCAATGTTTCACCAAAGATGCCATCTCGGCTTTGCCTAACCCTGTTTCTGACCAAACAAAGAAACGAGTAAGCCTCTTTTGTTTCCGCCTGAAACTCGACGGATAAATCAATCCCGAGTCAACATGGAAGAAAAAGGAAAACTTCACGAGACAAGCCAAATATGAACAAGCCAGTCTCGCATTGTTTGCTGTCGTTTCAACCGCACGGCCCAAGCCGCCGTTTCAAGACGCCGCTTGGCACCGTCTCACCATCAAAAACTCCCCACGCTATTGGATTCTACCGTACCTAGTGGGCGTGGCGGGTGACAGAAAGGGACATTCCTTCGGTGGCTGACTTTTCTTCTGTCACTCACGGGAATAGCCTGAGAAAGCGGACCTCGTTGATCTACGCGCAACGAGGCCTCGTCCAGGGTACTGAGTAATGGCGACACTCGACAGGGAGGAATAGAATGATCTGAGGTAGGGATGGGCGGCGCATACGAGGTTGATGAGATGCTAGTTCGAAAGCTTTGCCCACTTGGGAAGTGCTTGCGGATGAAGAAGAGGGAGACTCGTCAGGTTTAGATGAGTCGGTCGCGATGCATGGATTCCAGACGAAGAGGTTCGAGCGTTGGAGTTGGGGAGATCAAGAAGCATATAAACTGACGACCAGTTCGTCCGGAATAACTCTTTTGAATCCAGTTCAATTCATTGACCTCTTCCATTCGTTATTTAACACTCTTTCCTCTTTCATTCGTTTCTATACACACAACTTTCGTTCAACACTTCAACACTTCATCATGCACTCCAACACTCTTCTCCTCGCCCTTGTGCCCATGGCAGTGGCTGGTCCCATTGCTCCTCGATTCGGCCTCGGCTCAGGTGGCTTTGGCTCGGGGGGTTCAGGATTTGGCTCGCGATTTGGAGGAGGAGGTTCTAGCTTCCCTTCAGCTGGCGGACTTGGATCAGGCCTTGGAGGAGGAGGTTCCAGCTTCATGCCCGGCGGCTCGTCGGGGGGAGGTCTGGGTAGCTTTCTTCCTGGAGCTGGCTCTGCGAGCGGAGGAGGTTCTTCAACTGGAGGTGGCTCTTCAACTGGAGGTGGCTCTTCAACTGGAGGTGGCTCTTCAACCGGTGGTGGCTCTACGCAGCCCTCCGCCGGCAGCGACTCCTCTAATGGATCTGCGGGAGGATCTAACAACTCGGGAGGCGGGTTCTTTGGAGGAGTAGCCAGCGGTAGCGGTGGCTTCAGTGGCTCAACCCAGAACGGCCTCAGCGACGAGTGCAAGGAGGTGACTGTCATCTTTGCCCGTGGCACCACTGAGACAGGCAACGTCGGTACTGCCACAGGCCCTCCATTCTTCCAGGCTCTCGCTCAGCAGCTTGGTAACGACAAGTTGGCTGTCCAGGGCGTCGAGTACGCCGCTAGCATGAACGGTATCATGCAGATGGGTGACCGAGCCGGCTCTCAGAAGATGTAAGTCAAGACATGAGCTTCGACGAGATATAGTATGACTAACACCAAGATAGGGCAAGCCTTGTCCAGGAGGCTCAGACGAAGTGCCCCAACACAAAGGTTGTCATGTCGGGATACTCCCAGGGTGCTATGCTGGTGCACAACGCGGCCAAGTCTCTTCCCGCCGATGTCACCGGCAAGGTTGCTGCCGTTGTCAACTTTGGCGATCCTTGTAAGTGATCATTACACGACCGAGTACTGTCTAGATACTAATATCTCTATAGTCCAGAAGCAGGCCGTCCAGGGCGTTGCTGCTGACCGTGTCAAGATCTTCTGCCACTCTGGCGATGGTGTCTGCGCTGGTACTTTCGCCATTGGCCCTGACCATCTGAACTACCGACAGGATGCCAATGCTGCTGCTTCGTTTGTTGTCAGCAAGGTTGGTGGTGGAGCTGCTGCCAACTAGATCCTGAGATGAAATGATGAGAGCTTAACTGAAGACTGGTCCTTCATGTTAGTGGATGAATGTTTTTTACTTTTATATTCTTTGTCAGATATCTTATGTTTCGAAATAGCATTACGATTCTATGCACATCCAAGATTGCAGAGCTGGGCCTACCTTGCCTGGTGAGAGAAATGAGATCAAATGGCTTTATGATTATCTAGCCAGTAGCTTAGGTCTTAGGATAATGTTACCTCGAAATTCTGATACGCCTTTAGGTTAGCCAGTTAGATGTTCAGCATAACTTAGGTCTAAGCGATCATAAATTGAGGCAAACTATTGTCGCCCTTTGCTTGTCAGCACGGAGAATTAGAATGAGCAACAAATCTAACAGATGCACTATGCTCGTAGATAAATCTGACACTTGCTAACACTAAACATGCATAACTGACAATAAGTGGAGTTGAATAGTACTAGACAAAGTCTATCATGGGAGTCACCTTCAGACAGCTGCGAACAGAATGCAAGAAATGAGAATATACCCATTGATGGGTTTATTTAAGCTTAATGCAGGGTTGAACGGTTTTCCGAAAGAGGAAACTTGGCACTGTCGAATTTGGCAAGTGATGCCAAAATGGAAGGCGTCGCTCCGGCGTGTAAAAAACCGCCTGCCGAGGTGGCCCAGAATATTACCAATATAATTCAAAATAAATTCAACATTATCAACAACATCAGGGGATATGGTGTAGGGGAATCACGTTCGCTTTGCATTGTTTCAAATGCCTGCGAAAGGTCGGGGGTTCAAATCCCTCTGTCTCCAACTTTTTGTCGCTTGTGTTGCGGCTTTTTTGCTCGAGGTGTGACCCATTTGCGCTGTTTTCAGCCTAGACAGCTCTTGGCAAGTACCAGTTACTGATAGAGCTAAGCCTATTGTGACTGATTACTCTGCCTTGCCTGTCAATGGTCTCAGTTCGAGCATTGGTTGCCAAACTTCGCTCACCGTCATCAACACCATGCATCCATCAGGAACTAGAAAGAAACTACGACTCAATGCCAGCACCATCCCACGATTGCTAACGAAGATTGAAAACCTTTAGTGTTCTAAAGTTTTGTCTATGCTTCCTTGGTTACTAGTGTTGTTGCATTGCAACAGCCAAGTATAGTTACGTATCCTACCACGCAGAACCAGATTACATCAAGATGAAATGATAAGAGCTATTGATGACTTTAGTCCTAGAACATAGGAAATTGTCAAATCTTATGACTATCTACCTTGAATAGAAGAGTAGGTCAGACTTGCCATACTTAGTCCGCAGTGAGCCTCTCATGGTTTACACATAAATTCACAGCAACAAGACATCATCGCCATTCACAGCCCTATTTATTGACTTGTCGATGATGCATTGAGTAATGAATGCTGTCTGTCAGCCGTTGTAATGCATGTGATATGTCCTCCAGGGGTGCTGCATTTGGGGAAACAGACACGTGCCGCCACACAGCCATGAATCATGTGTCATGCATCAACAAAGCGAGCATTCCTTTCCTGGGGAGTCATTTAGCGTTTTCGTGTTGCCTTCAGCTGACGCCTCGTGCGCGGTGCAAGCCGTGTACGGGAGAGGCTTGAGACCTTGCGAGCAAAGAAAAGGGAAAACAACGTGGCAGA
This sequence comes from Fusarium guadeloupense, assembly GCA_021655865.1. NCBI lineage: Eukaryota > Fungi > Ascomycota > Sordariomycetes > Hypocreales > Nectriaceae > Fusarium > Fusarium guadeloupense. The sequence goes on along the minus strand of JAJJWM010000299.1, from coordinate 92,483 downwards.
TTTGATCGATGATGTATTATTTTGTCTCATAATACGTAACTTCTTTTCTTTACTGCAAACACTATACTCTGGACTTCTAGAAGACCCAAACCTAATCATATTTCCGATGCTACCGACGTCATGGAACGTCCAATTACACGAGGTTATCCCCCACAACCTCCCCCGCGTTTTCTCTCCTAAATTTGACACTTTCACATGTCAGTTGGAAGTATATCCATGTCACGAGTCACGAGTCGTCATCTTACTCGGCTCTTGACGGCCGAATTGAGTCTGGGGAAGATGTTGCTGGAGAATTGGGTCCTTGTTTTGAAATGCGCCATGTTTATTTGACTTTTTTTTCTGAACATTTCTGTCTCTTTTTATTCCTTGTTTCTTCTTGTTGTTCCTGTTAAATCCTGTAAATTGGTATACAATTGTGTCCATCTTGTGACGAACCTGGATCAAGACTTATACCCGGACAACTCATCACCAGCCTTATAACCCTGTCCCACCGAATACTAGTCCCACCACCGAGGATAGTAATTGAGTCGAGGCTTTCATGTGAACGTCGTCGTCACGTTTTACCCCAGAGACTAGACACCATGTGTCTGGACCTCGATTGATTTCCTTTGTCTCTTCACTAACGTTACTCACATCCTTTGACGGCATCGCAACTCGACTCTCATACTCAGACTTTCCATCCGGTCTGGTTATCATGATAGACCACGTCTTGGGACGGCCTTCGGTCAAGTCTCGACGCCTTCAGGTCCTCGCCGTCTTGGCCTTTTGGTCTGCCTATCTAGTCAAGTGAGCACCTGTTACATCCTTTACACTCTTCCGGAGTACTAACACATCTAGGGGCCACAAACATGGACCTCCCGGCGCTCAGATGCTCTCGAGACTCACCTCCAAGCGTCTCACAGCTTGGCAAACCGTCGTAATCACCATGATTTACCTGTATGCCGCTCGAAACTTCAGCACTCTCGTCGGACTTGCCAGCCCAGAGCCCTTGGCCAACATGTACGACGCTACCTACTACCGAGCCACCTGGGTTCTGACTGCGCTGGACGCTGGTTTCTGGACCGCCATGAAAATAAAGACAAAATGGCTGCGTGATATGGCGAGCATCGTCTTCTCGCTCTTCTACCTAGTTGCTGCTGAAAAGGCAGATGAGAAGGTCCGCAAGGTCAGGGGCATGATCACCGTGGAACATCTCCGCGTCTCTTGGAACAAGGGCACCTCTCCGTATCTGAGTTTCTTTCAAGGGCTCATGCGACCACGTTTTATGCGATGGCCCCCGAGGCAAATCCGAATTCCACGACCGGCCGATAGTGATTATAAGGAGCCTGTTCTCGCCTGGCTGTACTATGATGGGCCGCTGTCGGATCTCGAACGACATGATAGAGTCATTCTAGATATTCCAGGCGGTGGCTTTGTTGCCATGGACCCTCGCTGTAACGACGACAAGCTGTTCTCCTGGGCCGCCAAATCGGGACTACCTATTCTAAGTCTTGACTATAAGAAGGCGCCCGAGTTTCCATATCCTTATGCACTGAACGAGTGTTTTGACGTTTACAGTACCATTATAAACACCAAAGGCCGGTGTATAGGCCTACCAGGGACAGAGGTGCCCCGTGTCATCGTAACAGGAGACAGTGCTGGAGGTAATCTCGCGGTTGCGGCGACTTTGATGATTCTAGAGACGAGACACCCAGCGTTCCGCAGACCAGGAAGAACAAACCTACCAGCTCCTGACGGATTAATATGCTTCTATCCGGCTCTGGACATGAATATTGGAAATTGGATGACAGATGAGCAAATGTCTCTGATCCGAGATCGCAAGATGAGGAGAACGAATAGGAGAATCATGCGACGAAAGAGCATGCAGTATAACGAACTTGTGGGAACTCCTCATCACTCTGACGATGAAGAAGATGGATCACCGCCACCTGACACCAAGTTGAATGGTTTGACGCCAAAGGAGATATCAATTGCTGCATCTCAAGGACCTAGAAGCCCCCATCCCGAGTTCTCTCACGTCGGACCTCGATCTTTAAGCATGCCAAAGGAGACTCCAGAGGCTAACGGCAAGCATTCGTCTCATCAAGTCGAACCGATGAAAACGCGACTGGCTACATCATCAATGATCTCGTACTTTAACGATCGAGTACTTACACCCGAGATGATGAGGGCCATGATCATCTTGTACATTGGCGCACACAACCGACCCGACTTCAGCCAAGACTATCTTCTCAGCCCTGTGCTGGCACCCGAGGCCTTGCTGGTCGACTTCCCCAAGACATATTTCATGACTGGCGAGCGAGATCCTCTGGTTGATGATACGGTCATCTTTGCGGGGAGACTGCGTCGCGCCAAAGAAGCTGCGTTTTTCCAGGATCAAGCTGGAAGACGTCGCGGGGATGGCAAGGATGTCGAGTTTGATGATCGAGATGCAGCTGAGGTGATGCTGATTCCTGGAACATCACATGGCTTTATGCAGTTTCCGACTGTCTACCCACCAGCCTGGAGACATTTTGAGAGATGTATCGACTGGTTTGACCAGCTCTTTGAGCACGCAGAGACTATGCGGGTGCGTAAAGAGAGGCAGTCAAGAGCCTCAAGGTCACACACCAACGGATTCGGCGTAAACGGCGATGGCCGTCATCACATGCGGACGGAGTCCAGCGGAGAAGAAGATAAGCCTCTTGAGATCAGCATGACCAAGATGAACCAGAGGAGAAGCTCAACCCAGACAACGCCACAAGTACAACATGAGAACCCAGAAATTAACGACAACAGTGGAAGCGGAGACACGACGCCACGAGCTCAGACTGAGGCACAACCGTTGACGAATGGAGATAAGAACGCCAAGGGCGGCAATCGACGAAAGAGCATGGGTCTGAGCAAGAGCAAGAATAGAAACAAGAGTCTTGTTAAGCTCAAGAGCTCTGATGATTTACTAGGACGGCGCATGCAGGGTCTTGCTAGCGGGTTGACGGGGACGGGTGAGGAGGATTGATGGTCTGGATATGGGTTGACTGGATCTCGCATGGCAAGACCTTACATCGAAGTGAGGTGTCATATCAAGCGAGATGTATGCATTGAGTGAGTGGGCTGTCGATGGGAAACGATTTATGGGGACGGAACCGAGCTGCTGGATGATGGAGATGCACGCATTCTTGTATACTTTGAACTGCTACGAAGACACGACAACCATTTGGTAGATACAGAAAGGACACCCTTACAGTTAGAATGACTTATATGACGGAGCAATGTGAAGTGGTCTAGATATCAAGGCATGTATAGTATTATACTGTACGTCAAGGCAAGCTGAAATGTGCTGGATTGTGGACTCTGCCGTTCTGAGCCTATCAAATTCTGGAAGACTTCCAAATCACTGGCCTTCTCAGTGCTGTAGCTAAGCGGACTCTAAGCTGCAAGATTGGATGACGGATGTTGAAAAGTAAAGTAGAATAAAGTAAAGTAAAGAATAAGATTACTTATATCTTTTTCGTAATTGCTGAAGAAATAGGCTCATTTCATCGAAGAAGTATTTAGGATTATAATAACATAAGTTTTAATATCGCAAAAGTAGGTAAGCTATTTCGACCAGGAAGAATCTATTCAAAGCTCTCATGCCATCCTCAAAAGGCCTCAAGATGGAATAGTAAAAAGGGGGCGGACGGACCGTGTCTGCGTCAGAGATCTCCCCAGTGAGACGACGCAACTTGTGATGGCGGGTGCTGGGCCGATTGGTTTGGGCAAGGATTGAGTGAGTATTCGTTCTATTCTCGAACAGCTTCTTGATCAACAAGGTAGGGAGACTGGGGTTGATGACACGCCACTTATCAGGTCAGGTTATTCAGAGGACAAAGCACCTCGCAGAGAAATTATAGGGCTGGAGGGCCCCTTTACATGATGCTGATGATTGGGATTCTTAGAGAATGATTTCTTAATTGCAAGAAATAAAGGGAGAGCTGCCGTGTATAAGATGAGATTTTTGCGGGCGATTCTGACTGATCTGTTGGCGCTCGTATGGCCAGCCAGTAAAATTGTTGCTTTTATCAAGTCTTGATGGCCTCATTTACGGAGAAAATCACAGTTTTATAGACTACATGTGGAGTAGTTACATATATACAAAAGGGCGGTGATGATATCAAGGTGAGGAGAGGTGAACAACTATCTGCTCAGTCTGTTTTGGTGTATTGGGTGAATCTACCCCCCAATGTCTCGGTTGAATGCCCTGTAGTACTCGCTAATCATGTACCTCATCCCTGCTACTGTAGGTACACTTCTCATACAGCTCATACGTCTAGCAGTCATTTCACCGCATCAGCACTGAGTCAAACATCAGCATTAATCAATAATCATTATTAAGTATTCGTAACCTACGGAACACGGCCGTATATGTGGGTCTAGAAGCCGGATCAACTGGCTGGCAACCTCCGTGATTAGGCCGCGCGTGCTACCGTTGAAAGACGGAGATATTATAATACAAACTTGCCTCACAAAGGGTTACGAGCTTCTCATGTATCGCTGCGTCATTGACGCCTGAGTGGCAGGGTCGACAGGTCGTTCCAGAGCATCGGAACCATTGTGGTATCGTGTTCTAGACGTGGCCAAACCATGGGGGCATAAACGTGAGACTCAATCAACATCAAGAGACCATGAAGCGAGTTTGGGGGTTTTGAGCGCCCGCTAAGAGAAAGAAATGTTATTTGGAAACGGAGACCAAAAAACATCAGATGCTTTTCAACCCCAACCTCTCTCACATCCTTGTCCGGAGACTAGAACCCGGAAACCGCGTGTTTTTTGGTGTAAAGACGTTTTCGGCTTCATGTCACCGAATTAAACAAACAGACGGATGCGTGACCGAGTTGCCATATTCAGAAATAAGGGGGTTTGCTGGGCCATGCAAGGTGAGGTGAGGTGAGGTGAGCTGACCTTGAATGTTGTTGATCTATGAGGTACAGTACTTTACCTCACTTGGCTGAACGTGAGGCCGCCCATGGACAATGAAGGGTAAATAATTTGCTCAGCAGAGTTGTAATATTGACAGAATATCAGGTTTACGAGCTACTCGAGACACATAACGGTCCTGGAATTAGGCATCGGTGTAAGTCGATGGCCCGGTGTACACATGTGGTCTCCCTAGTATCACCGAGCTGACAAGGATCCCCGTTTCGAAATCAATCCGACTCATATGAAATCGTCATCACTATGCCCGAAAAAGCACGGGCAGAGGTGAGAATGTCCAATAGTAGACGGGGTAAAAGGAGGTGAAGCGGATGAAAACGGACAGGTAGAGTATAGCTCAGGTAGTTGATAGGTATCTCTAAGGGTTTAGACAGTGAGCAAGAAACAGTAGTGTACAGCTTACAATACAATGCCATATCATATGCAACAAATCGGATGGAATAGGACAGATATTGGGATGGGAATGCTGGGATCGCAGGGCTGTGCTGGGATTGCAGCACAGCTCAGGTACTGTAACGTACCTTTTAGGGGATGAGGTGGATGGCCTCGACAGCCCGAATATCCCATCCTATCCCATACCGTCTCCGTGCTCTTGCAGAATCAGGCTGAGGTCCCCGTGCCGAATTCCCATGCTCTATGTATTCATTTTTTTCACGTCTGAGAGAGAATTATATAAAAAGTCGGTGACTCTGCTTCATATTGAATCTTTTCTGATTTCCTCTTGCTCTCACTCTTATTACTCTCTCACTCTTATCACTCTCCCACTCTCAACCCTCAATCCAAGACAGTCTGTCAAAACTACATAGGCCTCATATCTCCAACTCCCCTCACATCTCTCTCCATTACACGTCTCTGACGCCCTCTTGCTCGTAAAAAAAAACAACTCTATTGCCGAATTCCCGTTCTACCCCTCCACTAAAACCATCATACATCCATAACTGGCTGTGGCTTGCCGTCATCGTCAGTGTAGCAACCAACTGGACGACGATACTCTGACGCGCCACAAACATTAAATCCGGCTGCTCCCGTTTGCTCTAGCTGAAGTACTTGAAGAGCTCCCCCTCCCCCTCTTCTTCATCATGAGTCTTGTCGAACATTCAGAAAGTGAGGTTCCGTCGCCTGTACCCATCATTGAGACCGACGACCAAGGCAAGCCCACAACGACAAGTACAAACGGTCATTTAGCTCCATCTTTTGTAGGCAGCATGTCTCACCTCTCAGTCGTTCGTGCCCAGGATGACTCGGACGCTGCGTCCATCCGGTCGTCGAGCTCTCGGATGTCGCGGAAGCCTCAGATGCAGCTGGCGAGCTACCAGGATGAGTTCACCACGAGCGTCTACGGGTCTCGCTTTGCAGGCATGGATCTGCCCAGGCATCATATGCCAGAGTGTGAGATGCCCCGCGACGTTGCCTATCGCATGATCAAGGATGATCTGAGTCTCGACAACAACCCCATGCTCAAGTACGCTCTCTCTCCACTCTAGACGCAAAAAAGGTGCTAAAACTACCATCTCTTAGTCTCGCTTCTTTCGTCACCACTTACATGGTACGTAATTAACCCATCACCCTAGCTAAGCACCCCCCCCGCCCGGACCATTTCTTGGCGATAGCAACACCAATGCACCCACCAAAATACCCCTCGACTATGTATCTGAATAGCTTCACTAACGCCCACCCCAGGAAGATGAGGTAGAAAAACTCATGGCGGAGTCCTTCTCCAAAAACTTCATCGACTATGAGGAGTACCCCCAGTCAGCCGACATCCAGAACCGCTGCGTCAACATGATCGGCGACCTCTTCCACGCTCCCCCCGGCTCCTCGGTCGGCACATCCACCGTCGGTTCCTCAGAGGCCATCATGCTCGCTGTCCTGGCCATGAAGAGGCGATGGAAGAACCGAAGAGTGGCTGAGGGCAAGAGCACTGAGCATCCCAATATTGTCATGTCTTCTGCTGTGCAGGTCTGCTGGGAAAAGGCGACTCGATACTTTGAGATTGACGAGAAGCTCGTCTACTGCACCCGTGACCGTTTCGTCATAGATCCAGATGAGGCTGTTGACCTTTGCGATGAGAATACCATTGGTATGTGCACTATTCTTGGAACTACCTACACGGGTGAGTACGAGGATATCAAGGCCATCAACGACCTCCTCGTTGAGAGAGATCTCGATATCCCTATCCACGTTGACGCTGCCAGCGGTGGCTTCGTGGCCCCCTTTGTCGTCCCAGACCTAGAGTGGGATTTCCGCTGTGAAAAGGTCGTCTCCATCAACGTCTCAGGCCACAAGTACGGCCTCGTCTACCCCGGTGTTGGCTGGGTCATCTGGCGATCTCCCGAGTATCTCCCCCAAGAGCTCGTCTTCAACATCAACTACCTCGGCGCCGACCAGTCCTCCTTCACCCTCAACTTCTCAAAGGGTGCATCTCAGGTCATCGGCCAATATTACCAGCTCATCCGTCTCGGCAAGCATGGCTACCGCGCCATCATGAGCAACCTCACCCGCACCGCAGACTACCTCACCGAAACACTTGAGAAATTGGGCTTCGTCATCATGTCAGAACGATCCGGTGCTGGTCTCCCCCTCGTTGCCTTCCGCTTTAAGACAGTTGAAGAAGGCGGCGATCCTGAGCGTTTCTACGACGAGTTCGCCCTTGCGCATCACCTTCGCTCTCGAGGTTGGGTCGTTCCCGCATACACCATGGCGCCTAACTCTGGGGTCAAGATGCTGCGTGTCGTTGTACGAGAGGACTTTACAAGGAGTCGATGTGACCAGCTCATCAGCGACGTCAAGCTGTGCCACGGCCTGCTCATGGAGACGGATCAGGAGTCCATCAAGAAGCGTGAAGAGTACATCCGGAGTCATATTTCTGCAATGGGCCGTGGAAAGCATGCCCACCCTGTCTACAAAGTAAGTTGTCTACCATATTCGTAATGTCAACTGTCGACTAATGGGTTTTAGGGCGAGCAACATTCTCTCCAGGGCAGGACGGGCAAGACACATGCTATTTGCTAGATCAGCATAGGAAGGCCATCCTATTTGGTAAAGGCTTTGGCGTTCAGCGGTGTGCATGAGTTGTACAATACTATGCGTCACGGGTCATGAATTAATCTTATTGCATCTCTCTATCAAATTCACATTCCATTGTGTCATGATTTTAAAAGGAATTCAGTATATGGTATCTACCCAGTGCTGTCTAACTTCGCCTTTTGACCTCCTATCATAACACTAAAACTTTTACCCATATAAATCAATGTACAAGTGAACATCACACTCATCGTGTAGAAGAAATAGCAGCCTCCAGGATATCCAATCCCTGGTTAATCTCCTCATCCGTAACAGTCAAGCTGGGCACGAAACGCAATGTGTTTGTGCCAGCTGTAATAATAAGCAATCCACGCTCACGCGCAGCCTTGACAATGGGTGAAGGATCCTCAGAAAGCTGAAGGCCAAGGATAAGACCCCTGCCGCGAACCTCCTTAACGAGATCGGGATACTGGTTCTGCAGCTTAGCGAAGCGCTGCTTGAAAATGTCTGACTTGGCGAGTACGTCGGCTTGGAGCTTCTTGTCGGAGAGACGGCCGACGATGTAGTGAGCGAGACGACAGGCCAGAGGGTTGCCGCCAAAGGTGGTGCCGTGGTCGCCGACCTTCATCTTGTCAGCCACGTCCTGCGTCACGAGCACGGCACCAATGGGGAATCCGTTGCCGAGCGCCTTGGCCGTCGTGAGGATATCCGGATGAGCCTCTTTGGGCAAGTTGGCGTGCGCCCAGAAAGTACCCGTACGGCCGAGACCGCACTGAATCTCATCGTAGACAAGCACAGCGCCGACTTCGCGACAGCGCTTAGCAAGCGCAACGAGAAACTCCTCCTTTGCGGGCGTAACGCCGCCCTCTCCTTGGATAGGCTCCACGATAACACCGCATGTCTTTTCCGTGACCAAGTCGTTGATTCCCGAGATATCATTGTAGTCGCCAACCTTGAAGCCTGGGACCATAGGCGCAAAGGGCTTCTGGTACTTGGGGTTTGGGGTCGCAGACAAGCTGCCCATTGTGCGGCCGTGGAAGCCATTGTTGAACGAGACGATCTCGACCTTTTCGCCTGAGGGGTCGACGATCTTGCCGGCCTTGCGGGCGAACTTGATGGCAGCCTCGTTGGCTTCGGAGCCAGAGTTGCACACAAAGACGGAGGCGGCGTTGTGCATGGCTCCCGACTCAAGAGTCTTTTCGATGAGGAGCTTCGATAGGGCGCCGGTCCATGGGTTGTAGTAGAGGTTAGAAGCATGAACGAGAGTCTGAGCCTGTTGAATGCATCGTTAGCAATGTTCTCTTCATATAACAGCGAGAGATTCCTTACCTGCTCAGTCAAAAGACGAGTAAACTCGGGATCGCAGTGCCCAAGGCCATTGACAGCGATACCGGCGGTAAAGTCAAGAAACTTGCGGTCCTCTGCATCCCACAACCACGAGCCCTGGCCCTTTACAAACACAGGCGGCGGACGGGCATATGTGGCCACCATATAAGGCGCATGCTCGTTGACAATGGCGGCGCTCTTGGAGTCGGATGAGACGTCGGCGTTGGGCAGCGAAGCGAAGCCTCGACGGACGATTCGGGGACGGGCGATGGCCAGAGGTGCCAGTCGGGCTCGGATGGGGAGTCGCAGGGCCATTGCGATTGTCAAGGTTCCAACGGGACGAAGTATGAGCAGAGAAACAACAAGAGGGAATGGAAGAGAGGTTCAGAGGTAAATGCCGTAGAGGGGTTTGGGGAGAATATTTGTGGTTTGCTTATCGATAAACCTCCGCTATCGCAACTCGACTGTTGCTCATTACCTCAAGTGTAACTGTACAAGTTACTCACTTTTTCGAGTCACTCAAGCTGCAAGGATAATTACGTACTTTTTATCCTCTATTCAGTGGGGAAGGACGTATTTCTCCGAATTAAGAATATCCTGTATGCGGTGTTATCAGATCTAACTTGGCTGCCTCGGCGCTGAAAGGCGCGCCCTGTTATAGACATCCCACTGTCTATCCATCTTCCTAGTAATATCTCTGACTACTGACTTATGGCTACAGAACTAGGTACTCATAGAGTTGGCAAGGGTGTCTATATGCAAGGTCATAATACAAAACCAATGGCTTTCTGTAGTGGGTATCTTGATGACTAGGTAAACAACCTGAGTAGGTAGGTAAGGTGCCTAAAGCAAGCCATTCTTCAGTTAGAGGTGTCAAACCAGATCTATGCCAATAAGAATGGACTCTTATTTCCAGTCGCCTCCAGGCCAGTCTCAGGGAGCTGAACAAGAATTTACCGGTCTACCTTATCTTGAGGATATTTACTTTAATCTTAAATATAATATTGTATCAAGGGATAAACAGCGTAGACTAGATACTACAATATGTCAGAATTTTATCTCAACTTGTCATACGTATAATAAATTAGTAAGAATTAAGGGAATTCTTATTTGACGCTGGGGCCAGAAAGCTTCAATCACAAATGACAATTGCTGAACAAGCAAAATCAGCGAGGTGGCTCTTTATACTGCATAGCCGTATCTTGATCTAAACACCCAATTACACGATACGAAACCAAGCGCAAAAAATTCTCAACTATGTATACAAACCGGCTAGACACACTGTCTAGCACGAGCGCCGTACCATTTCTCACACAAGACCAGGCCTAAAAGACTTGTCTGTTACTCGCGGATGATAAAAAGAGACACACAGCCCCCAAGCACCTCAGACTGCACTGTATCCACCCCGACTGCCCGTACCCTGCACGGTGTTGAGAACCCGGCGAATCCAGTCCTTGAACAGGTAAGGGATGTCGCGGATGGTGTCACTGTGGGGAAGAAGATCCCAGCCTCGAGCACCGTAACGGGTAAAGTTAATCCAGGACGAGAAAATGAGATAACCGGCGATACCCAAGAAAGCGCTATAAACATGTCAGCATATGTCACAAGACTAGGACGGAAGATACTCACATGAGGATAAACCAGGTAAAGAAACCCCAGTGGGAGCTTGTGCTGTCCTCATCATCGCTACCGTTATCCTCTCGTTTCTCGCAAGCATACTTGGTGTACCACCTCAGACGCAGGACCCTGGCATCCTTCTCCTTCTCGAAACCGTCCCAAATAAGGGAGGCATTTTCGTGCTTGAGCTGGTGCTCAAGGGTAGACTCGCCCTCGTCCTTGTCCTTGTCGCCATCTTTCTCATCTTCGCCCTTGTCTGCTCGGGTCTTGAGCTTGCTGTACTCCTCCTTGGAGACCCACTCTCCTTCTGTTCCCTCCTTCTCAGGATCGCAAATGAACTCGATGATGGCTTTTTGGTCCACCTTTTCCTTCGAAGGGCCGGTAAGAGGATCCTTGCCGCCTGTGAGGACTAGTCGCACACCTTCCTTTTGCTTGTCCGAGGTTGAGTCGCTCGTCTTAAGTCTCGTGGGGGTAGCTTCGAATCGAGAACCACCGTAGTCTTGGAGGTTACCTGCTATCGCCACGACATTTGTAACATCATCCGTCTCCTTGTCATCGGATTTGAGAAGATGTGTGATGGCGCAAACTAGAGCTTGTTAATCAAAGGTTCCTTTCCCAAACATATCGTGAACTTGGTACACACCTCGTGTTCCGCCTGGACATTCTGGACCCTTCTTATTACCGTCATGCACCAACGGCTTGCAGACATCCAAGGTATAAGTTGTGTTATAGTGGCCTGCAGGATTGGGCCTGAACCGTGTTGTGACGACAGAGTGAGGTCCACCGAGCTTGGACAAGTCGAATGTGTGTCCATCAGCGCGAATCCTGGAGCAATCAAGGGTCTCTCCGGCATATACTGGCGCTGCCAGTAAGGGGAGTAGAAACGCCAATAGATCCGGCCGATGCATCGAGAAGACTTGGAGATGATAGGTAACGCAAGAGTCGAGATAGGAATCGAGGTCAAGCGAGATGGGAGTATCGGATGTAAAGGAAGTGTATAAAAGTGGTTGCCTTGCTTGAGTCAGCAAAAGCACTGTAAGAGAAATAAATTATCTGTCGCGTGCCTTGAATAAGATGCGTGATGTATTGGTCACGTTGCCTTCGAGCTATCGCGGGTTTGATTTGATTAGCGTCAACGATTGGAGAGCTCCTGTCTTCTTGGCGGTTGTGTCATCAGTCCAGGGGCACGTGATCTCGTGAACCACCTTGACACGTACCCTAGGCCTGGGCGATAAGTTAACGCATATGAATTCTAAAAACATGACCTTGCTTCTACTTCATACCTAATCCATGTCTTGTATCAATGAATTAACGCTCAGCTTAGCATCATCTCAGATCATACATAAAAGGTGACAAGAATCTTATCAAGCAACTTGTTGCTGGGTAGGCAGTAATAATACATACATTCGCTTTCAATCCGTAAACACAACGCCCATCTCATCATTGTATTATCCAACATAAAACGACCAGAAACCCACCCAATTGAGAGAGCCATAGCCTCGATAAAACCCTTGTCCCGATTTGAACGCTTTCCGCGGGGTATAAATCTGCCCAAACTCATGACCTTGTGAGTAAAACTAACAACCTGAACTCCAAAGTCGCCCACACAAATTCAGACCTCTCGTCTACCATGCCATTAATTCTTCATCTTTTCAAATCTCGTTTAGGATATCACATCCCTTGTGGACCACCCATCATTCCGTTCATGCCTTGCATCTGCTGCTGCATTTGTTGTTGTTGCTGCATTTGATGCTGCTGCTGCATCTGCTGTTGTTGCATCTGTTGCATTTGCTGTTGCTGCATCAACATTGCCTGCTGCCTACGCTGTGCGATGCTTTGTTGAATGAGGTTTTGAGCTTGAACTATGCTGGATTGCTTGATCTTTTCCAGCATCTCCGGCGGGACTCTCTCATGGCCACCATACTTTGCACCAACTTGAGCCAACGTCCTCTGATATAACATGCGAGCCTGTTGCTGCACTTGAGCTGAGATAGAATTTTGTCCCATTTGTTGAGGCTGCTGTTGCGACTGTTGTTGCTGTTGTTGCTGCTGCTGCTGCTGCTGTTGTTGCTGTTGTTGCTGCTGCTGCATCGCCTGGAAAGCCTGGAGGTTCATGTTGTTGCCATTCATCATCTGCCCACTGACCTGACGTTGCATGGGGCTATTGGCCATCTGGCCGTTCATCTGATTCATGCGTATCATTTGCTGCAGTTGCGCCTGCATTTGAGGAGGGAACTGACGCATCTGATTGCCAGACATACTCTGCACCTGTTGAGCATATTGCGCAGCGAGTTGTGCCTGTTGCTGTTGCTGCTGCTGTTGCTGTTGAGGGCTCATCATACCCTGTTGTTGTGCCTGCTGCTGAGCTATCAACTGCCTTTGCATCGCCTGCATCATTTGCTGTTGCTGATTTGTCATCTGACCATTTATGCTGCCATTGTTAATGCCGTTTTGCATTGCTGCCATCTGCTGCTGCTGCTGTAACGCCCGCTGTTGTGCTAACTGGGCGGCAAACTGTTGTTGGTTGGGCTGGTTCATGCCTTGGTTGTTCATCATCATTCCTTGTCCAGGTTGCGAGTTCTGAGCCATCATGGGGGGTGGCGGACTAGCCTGGGTCATGCGAGGAGTTGCCGTCATAGTAGGCCGGTTAATGGGAGTGCCATGAGCCATGTTGGGCGTTGAGTGAGGCATCCTCGGGGTACCGGAGGGATGGCTCTGTTGACTACCCCTGGAAGACATGTTATGCGCCATGGGTACTGACATAGCCGGGTTCTGGACAACAGAAGATGGTCGTGGTGGGCTTCCTGCCATTCCAGAGTTGGTCTGCTGCATAGGTACGCTCCCAACCATAGGTGATGACATGTGCTGGGGAGTCCCCTGCCGAGCACCTGGAGAAGAGGCGGGCGGCTGCGTAATTTGAGCCTGGAAACGCGGTTGTGCTTGATTGGGGATGTTAGCCATCGCAGTTTGGGGTGTTCCAGCAGCTGCGTTGACTCCGTTGGTGATAGCATTGTTTTGAGGATGGGCGTGTTGCGTTGGAGTCCCATTGACCCTCTGGTTGTTTTGAGCATTTTGGTTATTTTGGTTAGCGGCCGTCGCACGAGCTTGTGCTTGTCGCTGAGCTTCAGCCTGGCGCATCTGGGCTTCTCGTGAGGCAGCCTCTCTACGCGTACGCTCTTGTTCAGCAGCTTGCTTCTGAGCCAACGCAGCCGCCTCTTGCTGCTGTTGCTGTCTCTGTTGCTGCAGCTTCCGGTCGTTCTCCTGCTGCTTAAGCTTCTCCTGCTCCTTCTTCTCTGCATGCTCCCGTTTGATGTCGGCAATAACCTTAAAGCGCTCGAATCTTGGCTCAAATGTTGATGCACCAGCCGCGGTATCCCCGTCTGCTGCGCCGCCATTCTGAGCTCCATTTGCACTGGGTGCTAAACGCTCGTCTGCAACAAGCATAAAGCGTTCCGTCTCGGCAGCCGCAGCCTCGTCTGCAGCCATCTCCGCGACAGTGCGTTTGCGAGTCTTGGGCTGTGGAGGTGCTTCAGAGTGCTTGGGGTGAGCCATCGCCTCTAGTAGAGCAATGGTTTCTTCAGATGTCTTTGTAGGCTCGAGCATTAGTGGCGCATTTGTCGCCAGCAGAATCTGACCCTCTGCAGCATGAATATTGCTACCATCAAGCTCCGTCTTTTCTCGCTTCTGACGTTTTGCGGGGGGTGGCATACTGGCGGCGGTCGGCGTTGGTGGAATAAGAGACATGGGTGTGGGAGGAGGGCCAGACACATCGTTGGCTCCATTTGGAGTAGAAGCTTTTATTAGTAGATCCATCTGAAGACTTTCAGGAGTCGGATGCAGCACGACAGTGATGACCTTGGGCTTTGCTACTTTGCCTTTCTGGTCCTCGGGAGCTGGCATAGCAGGCGTGTTTTCCTTTTCTGCGGCATTGTTTCCCTTTGATTGCTCCATTGCCTTTGCTTTCTCGTCACCGTTAGACAAACTTTCTTTAGGAAATGGAACATTTGGCGATGGCGTTAGGCATTGGTTGTAGTTATGTATGGACGACTGTACTACCGAGCCCTTTGTTGATGTAGGTTTGGCGACATCCTTGGCTTGAGCAGCAGTCTTGTGGTCATGAACTTGAACAATGAGGCATCCATCATAGAATGGAACTCCTGCATCAGTAAAATAAGAAAGGAGATCGTGAGGAACAGTCCGGTTTTTAACATGGTCAAGGAAGATCCTCATGGGTGACTTGTATGGGAATACGCCATCCTGGTTGTCGAATCGCCAATGCGTGGGATGCATATGAATGATAAGCGAGGGGGGTTGGCCGACGAACTTATTGAGAATATAGGAGTCCGTGACTACTGGATGGATGTTAGAGCGCCCGAGAATGCATTATACTAGAAAGAATACATACCATAGGGTCGAGATTCAGCGTCGTTTGCCGTCGTATCCGCTGCTATGGACGCCGACCGTAGGCCAGCACTGTTTTTAGACTGCCGACCTTGAAGTTGCGATGCAGTTTCTCGACGAGCCCGGTTGATAGGTCGGACGGTCGATGCAGTAATGGCCCGGTCGCTCGCGGAATGTGGAGGCTGCTTCGCGCTGGGTGGAGGTTTCTTTGCGGACATTGATGGGGATGGAGATGATTTAGAGGAGGAAGTAGCACCGTTAGTCTGTATCCCAGGGGGAACAGGGCGCTTCACTTTGTGGGCGACATTTTGAAGGGCAACGGGTCCAACTGGCGCCATCGTGTTGTAGTCGCGCTGCGCCGCGGGGGCCCAGCTAGTATGACGATATCTCGGACGCCTCGCTCAGCTGCGTTGATGTGATGACTCTTTCACGTCGCAAACATCGATATTACAATCGCAACGGCACGACGCCGGGTCTGAGGTCGCTTTTTGAATGGATCGGATTGTCGCACGTCGCCTGGTGATGCGGAGTTGGCCGCGGTTATGCAATGCGAGTTGGAGACGCGGGTCTTCCGAGGAAGCGCAAGTTAGGAACGATGAATATGATCCATGAGAGTATTTATTGAATGATAGAATGCGCCCGTTGATAGCCCTGGAACAGTCGGTTATGTTGTCTTGAAGTCGGATATTATTTCGATGATGTTGCACGCCTGTCGCCGTATCACGGGTGCGGATCCCTGGAGTGAGGTATGGTGAGGTGAGGTGGATAGTGGAAATGGCTGGATCACGTGAGGGAGAGCCTCAGACAAGGGAGACAAGGGGACAGCAGACTTCCGGAAAAGACTGTATCAAGTTTCAAAAACAGGGCAACGTTTAAGAAAGATCTTGAGGCAATAATAAAAATAAAAATTCAAGTGCCCATATATCCTCCTGAAGGTACTATCCATATACTAAAGCTCAAAAGTTCATGGTATCTTACTCCTGGCCCTGAACTCGTCGCGCCCAATCATCATTTAGTCTCATACTATCAACAACCACAACTCCTCGTCCGCGTCCGACTCTTTCAGGGCGCTGCCACCATTCTCGACTCTTTCCAGACCTTCGGCTCTCTGCCTCTGATTCACTATCTGCCAGTCCACCAGAGCCGCCGTCTGCGCCGACAACGAGGATGACGTCATGTCGAAGCCAGGTCTGGAGGGTTGTGATGACGCTGCCATCTTGGCCAGAAAGGGCCTTTTGAAGATAGATAATTTCTGGCTGAAGATGTCGGAGAATGTGTACGTGGCCGTTTGGAGTGGTAAAAGGGAGAACCATTGTCTCCTTCTCAACCAAGCCCAGAGCCTGCGAGTAGATGGAGTTGAAAGCAGGGCTTGCAGCACCACTTTGGAAGGTTAGCAACGCAAAATGAAGTAGAGAAAGGTCGACACTTACAGCTGGTTCTTAGACTCCTCGCCAGGCGTTTGAACTTGTTCATGTCCAATGTTAGAAAATGAAGAGCTCAGCGAAGTCGGCGGAAGGTTACTCGTAGCAGCATCCATTGTAGGTTCCTTCAAACCAGGGGCATAGATCAGAACAAACAGCTTGACTTTTGAATGGTCAATGTGTCGAGGGATATGGGATAGAATAGACTATTCTGTATTAATACATGGCAATTGTAAGGTCGATCAGCTTGACTTACTGCGTGCTCATGGAACGCATCATCCTCGTAGGATGAGGCGCCTGTCTCGGCAGATACTACAATCGCAACCGTCTTGCGTCGCTTGCTGCCGCCGATAAAGGGCGTAGAAGTGTCGGCGGGCGCTCGTTCTTTCTTAGCATCTGCTTCCTCTTGCCAGGGGTTGGTTTCGCCATAAGGACTCTTGTCCTCCTCGCGAATGGATGCCAAAGCCTTGCCCATAGCTGCGCTTGCAGCTGCGACACCGGCCGCCACAGTCTTACCTGTTGAGTCAAAGAACTGTTGCGGGCTCGGTGTTCGTCGTAGAGCACCGGACATGCGCGAGCCCCAGCCTCCGCCGGCTGCGTCTTCGTCCGCTTGCGCTATTCCATGGCTTTGGTCTTCGGGTCGTGGTGGTTTTTCCGGACCTCGAATATCTCGCGAACCGACATCTCTGGAACCGTGTGCTTGATTGTCTCTTCCACGGGCTTGGGTGTCGTAGTCTAAGCCGGAGTAGTGCTCGTCCTCGTCATCTTCGTCCTTGCGCTGGCTCCATACCCAAGCAGCTACACCAACAGTGGCAACTGTAAGTGTGACTGCGAGAGGCACCCAGTGGCTCCAAACTCCCCGTCGCGACCGCGACGATCCGTGATCGGGCGACATTTACGCAGCGCGCTGTCGCATTGCTGGGTGGAGGGGATAGCGCCAATAGCAAGCGACGCAAGGAGCCCTTTCGTGTAATTCGAGCGTTATAAGAGTGTTACTCCTCAACAATCGCGTGAAATTGGCGACTTAATTCTAATGGCAAAAAAGCCTCAAAGACCAGATGCGATTCTTGAATATTCGCGGGTGGTTGGTGTTGTCGACATCAACAAGACAAGACAAAGAGGGTGGAGCCCATCTAACCCCCAGCAACACGGCGTGCACGGGTCAGTATGCCGAAGACCGTGAGCTCGTTCAGGGGTTTGATTGCGGGGGACAATTTAATCCGAGGTCTTGCTGTTTCCACGTGAACCAGGCATCCAGGTTGATAATGTGGCTGAATTGGGGCTGGTGAGCTGATACAGCCACAGGCGGGACACCCCACGTACGTACCGTCTTTTTTGATGTAGGTCTTGGCGACGATTTAAGTGACTCTTCTTCACTGCATATTACAACTCAACGATTACCTGCTTCGCTCGCCTTAGCAGACCAATTCACTCACCGAGCCAAAAAACATACTCTCTGCAACTACAAAATCATCATAAGATCTACAGACTCCGTCAACACCAGCTCAAAGCAGGGCATCTCACAGCGACATGCCCCACGCAGTCTCGATGCCCGCGACTGGGCTTCAAGCCCTCATCCTTTGCGGACCTGGCTCATCGTTCCCGACGTTCACCTCTAATCCCGATGAGAACCCAAAGGCTCTTCTTCCCATTGCTAACAGGCCTATGGTCTGGTATGCTCTGGATTTCTGCTACCGGGCTGGTATCACAGGTCAGTGGAGGCAGAGTATGGTTGAGTCATTGGATATCCAGACAGCTTCAGATATTCATTCTCAACCCAGACAGGGGTGCATACTGACAACTTCCAGACATAACGCTCATCTGTCCTCCTACAGCTTCTGCTGCCATCTCAACTGCGCTGAATACTAACCCTCACCTCACTGCGCTGCCTCTACCACGACCTGACATTCTCTCACCAGCAGATCTTGACCAGAACACAGGTACCGCTGAGATTCTGCGACAACCAGAGATTAGGGAACTTGTCACTGGAGATTTTGTCGTTCTTCCTTGCGACTTGGTCTGTGAGCTTGGAGGTGATAAGCTTCTTCAGTCATGGATGGTCAAGTCGGCTAGCTTAACAGACCTTTTGGGCACTGCCAGGCTCTCCAACGGCCACCGTTCACTTCACAGCGGAGCACTTGGTGTTTGGTATAACACAAAGACGACTGCACCCGTCAAAGGCGAAGAGACCGACTTTATCGCAACGGCCCCGCTCCCCTCATCTCCAATCACACCACCCAAGGGATCTCTCTTCCCTAGCTTATCCAAGCTCGTCTACTCTATGCCAACCGACTCTTTGAAAGATTTAACAGAGGAGAAAGACCAGCTGCCAATCCGCCACGGTTTGCTGCGAGCGCATTCCCGTGTTCGAATGTTTACCACACATCGAGATGCCCATATCTACATTTTCCCTCGATGGGTTCTCGATTTCGTTCAGCAGAATGAGCGTCTGGAGAGCATCGGCGAAGATGTAATTGGTTGGTGGGCAAAGGCAGGCTGGCAATCTGGTCTGGCGCAAAAGCTTCAGTTGGAGAATGCCTGTGCTCAGGGTCGGGTAGAGGAGAAGCCAGAGGAAGAGCAAGAAGGGTCGACGTCCCCCAGAGATCACAGCCCAGACAACAAACCCAGCCCAGGGAACCCCATCTCCAGCGATGGCGCTTCTGATTCGGCGACACCGGGTATAACAGTTGATGGATCGTCGTCAAGCAAAGAGACATTTGAGGTGCCCCCAATCGTTGCCTATGTTCACCCGGCTGAGGGCTCCGCGCCATTGATTCGTCGTGTTGACACTGCGCAACTGCTACTCGCTATTTCACTTCAGCTTGCCAAATTGCCGTCTCTCGAGGAGACTGGTGGAGATTCACCCTCCCCATACGTTCACGCAAGGAAGATCGCCTATCCTGAAGGTGTCAAGTCCCGTACCACCATCACCAAACAAGACAGTCTCATTGCCGAGAATGTCACCGTTGAGGAGAAGACATCCATCAAGGAGACAGTGATCGGCGCGAACTCACAAATTAACGAGGGCGCCAAGCTCTCGCAGTGCCTCCTCATGGAAGGTGTAGTTGTCGGCAAGGGTTGCAAGCTGACGCGATGCATTCTCGGAAAACGTTGTGTGATTGGCGATGGATCCATTTTAACCGACTGTGAGGTTCAAGAAAACCTCCTCGTTGAAGCTCGAAGTAGGTTCCGTTTCCCCGGCCCCATGAAGACCCATGCACTAACCACCCCTGTACAGCTGAGGACAAGGACAACAAACTCATGAGCTCCGAGGGCTTGGAAGCTACGGAGGCCGAGATGAACGAGGTTCTTCAGGACATGGAAGCTGAAGCCGAGCTGGCAGTTATGGACTAGCTACATAGATAAAATTGGAGAATCAGTGAAATAGAGCTCAAGACCGGATGATATGATAATATTTCAGGCCACCAGCGTTGGGCTGGATAGAGTTCAAGTGTATTGCCATCTATGTACCATCAGAGGTCAACTGATATGATTAGTACAGTCGTCTATTTCCTATTCCATATGCATAGGGCTACTTCAAGGCAGCGAATGACCCAGAGGGTATACCGCTCGATAATGAATGGATCACCGTCTTCGATTCACTGTTTCGACATGATGTTCTCGGACTTCCATCATCACCAAAGAAAGAGAACTTCCATTTTACTACGTAGCCCCTACGGTTCATTTTATATTACATATTGTGAATGAGTCGTCATCCTTGTCATCGCATAATGGTCATGGGGTGTGCTTCTATGTGTGAACGGAGATCCTCGGATTATACTTACTTCACTTCGAAGCTGAACATTAGTCTGATATTACTATCCTGGCTATATTTCGACTGTATCAGCTTGTCAATGCTACATTAAAGGCACTAAATATCATAAAGCCTGCACCACGAACACCCTGGTGTGGACGTTGCTGGCTGGTGGCATAAGCAAGGAGGAAACGAAACAAAACGGATGTACTAACACCCTATGCATCCTTAATAATAACTGCCTCTCATAAGTAATATGTGAAACGTTCTTATCCCGAATGAATATCATACAAACTCTATTCTCAGCCGTTGGGGGATGGATTCAGCTACTCAAGCATCAAAAGGTCTCAAGCCTGACATTGATATTTGACACGTAACCTGGAGTGTTGCTAGGTATGTTTAAAGTATGGCTGAGCTTAAGGCTTCTTGAAGGCTGGTCAATGTCGATCCTCTGGCCAGGATATTCAGAGAGCGGTTCATGTCTCCAACAGATGGTTGAATTTTCAAGGGGGGGTTGTACCCCCTTTTGATCACGTCTACTTCTGAAGACGATAAAATGAGTATTCCAAGTTTTGGTAAAGAGGAAACTAGACTAAAAGTCTCAAGAGTCATGATGGACATGATGTTTGCTAGGATAGAGAATAGGATAAGGATCTTTTGGATACTCATCTGAGTATTGGCACATATGTCGCTCCCACACTTACGATATTTCAATAGAATGCGTAGTTATACTAGAGCGTATCTTGTTTCAGTTGGCTTCAATTTGGTTCTTGCTTGATATTGACCTACCCAAGGGTTCACACCCAAGAGACGTCCTGTAGTTCGCTTGCAAGGGTAAGGTAGCGCTCAACAGCCAAGTGGAGAGAAATCAGAGTTCTAAAGAGCCGATTGCTAATAATCTAGAAGACCTTGATCTGGGAGTTCTTACGTAGGTTATCAAGGAACTCCATAGGCTAGTGATCACGCACCTCATCAATTCGTTGTACTAGGGTGAAGTCGGCTATAAGCCATCGTCTGTCCATAGCCTACCCTACAACCACCAATAGCAACAAACTGGCAACTCCATTTCCAAGCAAAGGGAGGATACAGACCAAACCATTATTTTACTATCATTAGCAAAAGAAAAATTTTCAATTAACAGGGCGTTGCTTTTATCATGATAAGTTTCGGGTAATGGTTTGCTTGTTTGTAGAGAAGCAGCAAAAACTTCCAAGTGTTAGGCAACACGAAAGGATACATTCTACTTCTAAACGGCAGTCTTTCTTGCATATTGCTTTGTCTATTGTGTATAACCGTATATCCGTATAGCCAGTGACAAGTACGTAGTTTAGATTGACCTGGAGCTATCTTACACCTTACACCAGCTAACCAGCCTGTTCGCTGCCGGCCCGATAAGGCAAACCATTGCCACTACTAACGGTGGAAGCGCTCGTTTTGAGCATCTATGCCGAAGCTATCAGAAAGAAAGACAAAGGTATGTAAAACATCAACGTTGGTGTAACGTGTTGGCATGGATTGCTTTATCTTTGTGCCACGGCCAAAAGCCTCCGTATCTGTGTGTAGTACAGCATCACGCCTTGTGTATCATCATCTTGCAGAAGGGCAGAAACAGTTACAGATGGCGCATAGCTAAGGTTTCGGGAGGCTGCTGCATCGAACAGGCGCAGGAACAGAATAGGCTTCGTCATATGGGGAGAAATAGCCCCTGACTATTCCTCGTTGGTGGTATAACAACAGTCAGACTGCGGGAGATTCACATCGGGTGTAACGGCGGGCGGGCAGGCTGCAGTGTAACTCCGATCCTGGGGAGCACCAAAACTGCCAGATGTCATCTTTATCTTGGGACGAGGTATGAATCGGCGATCGTGAGATGCTTTAGTATTAAAAGACTCTACGCAGACGGGCCTGGATCTCCATTGGTATGGCATAGGATGGGCTGGGACCGAGCCGGTGAACCTGACAGATGGGACCAAGGCCAAAGAAGCGAAGGATTCCTTCATATCGAATACATTCATAGATGGAAAGCGACCCAGAAAACCGAATAATGTCGGCGGGAACTAACAGCCCTGAGACTCTCAGGGCCAGAAGCCGTAGACCCCGACGAGTAGCCAAGCTTTTGGGGGTGGAGAGGCAACACTTGGGTGCCCCTTGAGATGACGCCGTCGGCAAGAAGTCGGCGTCGGCGTCGGATCTCTTCTGTCACATATCTAAAAATGTAAAAATGCTGGCGCTGAAATGGAGCTGCGAGTTGTATTAGACTGTCGCAGCCTGGTCCATTGGCAGAAGAGCCACAGCGGGAGCCACGGCTAGCCATCTGAATCTGAAGGAGCAGCCGCTAGACCACCAGGATTAATCTGTTTATGGCTTATGGCACAGTAGCCTGCGTTAGTTTATTACAAATGTGTGATGAGTGTTGTGTAGACTGATAAAGAGCGATAGAGAATGAGGGGAAGGGAGGGAGATAACTTATATGTAGTAGGTTCTGAGGAAGGGAGATAAAGACTGAATTAGCAATAGCTACTACTTTATGGGGTAAGGGATGCGTAGAGAGTACTATCATGAGGTTGGCTACTGACAGCAAAAAAAAAAAAAAAAA